>VWZV01017458.1:0-27814 GCA_013397155.1 Irena cyanogastra | reverse complement strand
GCTGGGAGGGATGCGGCGGCGGAGAAGGGTACGGGGGTGTCCTTCGCCGTTCATCCAGCCACGCTCAGGAGACCAGGATGGGCAAGTGCCTGCAAATGTCTTTCCTCTTCCATGCAAAGTGATCACACTGCTTCGGCCCCGCTTCCGATGTGCGCGAGCCGGAACAAAGACACCAGGGATTAGGAGCGTCTTCCTCCTCCTCCTCCCCCTCACTTAACCCCTCGGTCTATTGTAGATTACAAATCCTCGGTCACCGGGAAGGAGCTAATGCCTTCCCCGTCAGTGCTGCGGCCGGCCCTGGCCTCGGGGACGCGGTCGCACCAGGCGGGACCCGGGCGGCACCCGGGCGCTGCCGGCGTCTCCCGGTACGGGCGCCCGGGGAGTCGGGGGCTGCCAGCCCGCAGGGCTCCGGCGAGGCTGGATAGCCTAAATCCCCTCCGCGGACGGGCGTGCTCCCTCTCCGTGCCGACCTGGGCAAAGGGGGACACGGTGCTCACGCCAGCTGCAGGTCCCAGCAGTTTCTTAGCAGGAAAAGATAATAACATCTGAGGAAGAGCCACGGTGTTTCCAAAAGCAGTTTGGGACACTTTCCTGTCCCAATGCTTTCCTGTCACAGGCTTTAAAAATATCGTGGGTTGCTTTCCCTTAAGTAATGAAGACATTTTATTCCTACTCTGGAAGAATCATGTCAGTCCAAAAGAGGGGGTACATAGATTCTTTTGGATATACGGATAGATTCAATATTGCTGATGCTATCCCTTGTTAATTAAAGAGTTAATCTTTCCTTAACACAGGACTTGAAAGAACCATTCTTATTCTTAAAATAGTTCTTATAAACTTTCTTATTAGCTCTTACTAAAGGCGTGTTCCTGCCTTTCTTAATGGGATACAAAACCCATTTCCAAGGGAAGTCTATGTCCAGTAGGAGCAGCAGGGTCAGTCTCTTGCTTTGAGTGTTTTCTGGCATCTGGCTGCCTGCAGGATGGAATCACTTTGGCCGACTAATGACTGACAGTGGCTCATTATAAGAAAATGCAAATAATTTTCTTTAAATGTGCCTACTTGCAATCAAAAAGAGAACATAATGTTCGTTTTCACACATGTAGATGGGCTGAGTTGAAGGAATTTTAGGGAAAGAGGATAGGAGGAACCTTCAAGAATTATTTAGAAACTTTCCTATATAAAAATAGAATGGGATTTCCTATGTCCAAAGAGCAGAGTCCTTAAAAAAAAAGGAAAAAAAAAAAAGAAAAAAACCCAAACAAAAGCAAAACCACAAAANAAAAAAAACCCAAACAAAAGCAAAACCACAAAAAACGAAAAAAAAACCCCAAAAACCAAAAAAAAAAAAAAAAAAAAAAACCCCACAAAAAAAAAAAAAAAAACCAAAAAAACCCCCCCAAAAAAAAAAAAAAAAAAACCCAAAAAAACCAACCAAACAAAAAACCCCCACCAAAACCTAAATGATGCCCATTTTTTGTGTATCCTTCGTTGTGAAAGCATAACAGAATACAAATCCCAACGCAAAACAGATAATCCGGGTTTCCAGTAGCTTGCAAGGTGCTCACGGCTGAGTACAGCTGGCTGTGAAAGGTGCTGAATGTCACTGGTGGTCTTGCAACCCTACAGCTGTATCCATTCACACACTCCCTTGCCCCCCTTCACAACGACACAGGTTTGGGTTTTGTTACAGTTCGCGACACCGTATCCAAGTCTGGTCCGTGGTCCTTAGCTCCCGTCCAACGGGAGATACTCGTTTTTAACGCAGTCAGCAGGCCAGCTCTCCATGCTCCTTCCAGGCTCTCTGTAAAGGCCAGGACTGCCGCAGGGAGGAAAAGTTGCGCTCGTTCTGCCGGTGGTAGTGCCTGCCCTTCCCCCAGCCCTTAGATGCGGGCAATTCAAGTTTATCTCCCACCAACTCTGCCATGGACTTCTGTTATCTGGAAAAAGCCCCAGAGGCACAAATCCTTAAAGGCATTGAAGTGCCTAACTCCCATCAGAATGAGGGATGTAGTTGTCTAAATACCGCTGATAATCTACAAAGTTGCTCACGATTTGTGTAACAGAGATCACGTAAGTACCCACAGTCTGACACAGGCAAAGCGCTAAACTTTATTTTACTACTGCTGCTGCTGTCGCTCCTGCAGTTATTCAACATCCGTATGCTCACGAGTCCAAGTCGGCAGTTAGGAGTCCACTGGGAGAAGGACCACAAAGAGAAAAGTTTCTGCTTACGAGATTTTACAGCAGAGAAACAGCTGAGGAGACAGCGAGTACGTCTGACACTGAAGTGGGAAAAACGGAGAGATTGCCATGAGCACATGAGCACGTTACTACACCAACCACCATCTGCTTTCAAGGGGTTTTCGGGCTTGACCAAAGAAGTAAACTTGTAATGTTAAAAGTATGTCACTCCTGCCCCTCTGGGGATGGCTGGTCACTGAGTATCAGACAATGCCTACGGTAACATCTGTCACCAAGCCATGGGAAAAAAAGTCAGCTGCCTGCTTGGGTCTCTGATGGGATCGGGTTGGAAATGGGGGGGATCGTGTCCTCGCACTCAGCCATGCCTGTACGTGTAGGACCTCGTCATGGCAAAACACCAAGTGTGCTTGCGACTTCAGAACCTTGGGAAATGGCCAATCATCCGCTTTACACTGGACTCAGCAGCAATGAAGTTAAGATGCTCATCATTTTCAAGAGATGGATGACGCTTATTATTATTAAGAGAGGAAATAGGCACAGCCCTGAGGGATAGGACATACCAAATGAACACCTAAAAATAAATACTTTGTATTTTCTGTTCCATGAAAGTTATTGTTGAAGTTGCCGCAGAAATATTTCATATCTGTGAAGCAGAAATACACCCGAAATGTAATCTCCCCTCTACCTGAAATTTCTCAGAACAATATAAACTTTTTACAAATTTCAGAGTGTTTGAAATCCAGATGGGGCAGATCCATAACTGTTCATTGTTAATATGACTCCAAAAAAAAAAAAAAAGCTGCTGTTAGTAACATATCTAATTCAAACACTTTAAAATATGATTCAGCTGAAGGTGTTAGCTTTGAGTTTGACTGCTTTGTGAAGGGTAAACGTAAGAAGTTCATATAAAAATGAAATTATGTGTCTAATTTCACACAGCACGAGTGACTGGGACAGAAAATGTTTTCTTTCGGTGAATTCATCAGACCCTCTGCAGACAAACACATTGTTCAAACCCTTAACTGTGTAACAGGCTTCAGTGTCAGAAATGGACCACATGTGAGCAGAGGAACTACTGAAACCTGTTTTCCAGTGTAGTGTGATGCTTCTGTGTTTCAGAAAGTCTGAGCTCTGCTTGATGCCTTTCCCATGGCATTTAAATGAGATCACGGACATGCTGCTGACAAAATGAATTCATGAATTCACACTAAAGACTTTCCCTCTATTGCTTTTCATTTGGGTTCTCTCTACCTAGCCCTTATTTTCATGAAAACTTTAGGAATATAATTACCTTTAAAGCCTATTCCTTTGTATCAGCTTTAATTCAAACAGGCCAATAGATTCCAAAGGGAGAAGGAAATTTTTGTAGAGATAGGAGCCATGTAGGCATTCATGTTGTTCATGTAACTCTCATTTCTTTAAAACATAATGCTAATTGCTTGGATTGTTCGCTGTTGCAGAACCTTATTCCCCTACTTTAGAGAATTTCTTCAAATTTCCAGCCCAAGTTAATTCCTGCTGAGATTACATTTTCCTGGTTTCATGTTGACTTTTTCTTTCAAGCTTAACTGCTCTTTACAGGTATTTATTCCTTGATAAATACTTATGTCAGACACAGAATCAACTTTATTTTTACCATAATTGCCTCTTCTCACAGGACAGAAATGCCTCCATAGACATTCCCTACACCTGTCCCAGTTTTAAATCAGTTTAGTCAAACATGC
This sequence comes from Irena cyanogastra, assembly GCA_013397155.1. Lineage (NCBI taxonomy): Eukaryota > Metazoa > Chordata > Aves > Passeriformes > Irenidae > Irena > Irena cyanogastra. Next base: position 23,885 of record VWZV01017458.1, on the reverse strand, counting down.
AAAAACACCATGCCTTTTCATGGCAGTTTCACACTTATGGGTCACGACAATTCCAAGATTCTGAATATTTTTTTCCTCCTATGTCATTGCCAATATATGATTGCCAAACTTATAGCAGATATTTCTGAGGAATTTGCTTAGAACATAAGTCAATGTACTTTTCTGCTTCCTGGTTCCATGAAGTTGTGATTGACTCACAGGTTGACTCACAGATTGTCGTAAGTTATTTTAAGCATTATGTACAAAAATATTAAATGTTGAAAGTAGGTTTTATTGGGGATTTTCTGCTCTCTCATACATATATACAGATAATTTTGTAACGTGAGACTTGCAAACATAAGGAATGAAATCTAGATCTGGCCAAGGAATGAAATAAGGGCTTTCTGCAGAAAATAATATTGCAAGATAAACCAAAACAAAACATATGGTTGTTCCAGGAGATAAACCTCTAGAAATGAAACTGAAATAATTTTCAACCACCAAAACTGCCAACTTTTTCAAAAGACAGCTGCACAACAGAAACAAAAAGCAAGACGCTTGCAAAAATCCAGTCTATTCGAAAACAAATAGGAGGATCTGAAAGTGAATGTTTTGGTTTGTGCTTCACAAGAAGTGTACCTGTTTGCATTTCTGTATCTCCTCTAAGGTAAGGATCCTGAAGTTATTTCAAAAAAGCAACAGATGAACTTTCGCAACATTTTGAAAATGAGAAATGTATGCATTTCTGAACCAGTCTACTTCTCAGTGACCACATGTACTGAGGGCATGAAAAGCCTTTGCCACCTCTGTCTGACCAGGACAAAGTGCTCCTTGAAGACCCGTCATGTGAAATATTTCTTCCTTCAGCCCTGCTGAGGAGACGAATCTTCAGATACTTCTCCGTGTTCCTTAAGCAGCCCTACCACTTTGGCCCGCACACCGGGCCAACCACAGGTGTCTAATCCTGCCTGTAAGAACCCGTGGCATGTGAGCTGTCCATCCAGAGACGAATGGCTCCAGCGAGGAGCCATTCAGGCCTCTCAGGAGCAACAGCCAGAATCCAGAAGGGATTCCCTGGGGTGTGTACAATGACCAGATGCCAATGTTTGGACAATTGAGTTCTCCCTCAGGCTTCCTTCTTAGCATGTCTCAGATATTTCTATTTTCTTTTCTAGCCAAGACATTGCTGAATGCTTAATACCTAGTATTTTCTAAGGAATTTATTTGCAAAGTATTTGGGTCCAGATTTAAACTAAGTCCTTGTAATTGATGTTTTCTCCTGTCTGGACACCTCTAAAGGCCTGGAGTGAGCCAACAAAAATCACAAGCCACATGGACCAAAGTGGGCACCCAGCCATAACTGCACCAAAGGATGCAGACAGACCTCAGCTTCTCCTGGTAGCATTGTTAACTTTTGAAGTGGAAATACTAAGGAGATGGATGAGTTGAGTTGACTGAATAAAGCCAGCTTAGATCTGGAAACAGCACAATCATGTTTAGTCAATGTTATTTCTGAGCTAAAACACCCTACTGCAAAGTGCTCCACAGACTTGGCCTGGTTTCCACAAGGAGGATCTACCTTCTGGGTGTTTTTGTCTTGTGGAGACATAATATTTTTTTTCCCCCTTAGGATGTTTTCCTAAACAAAAGTGGAATAGCAGTTAAGTTGGATGGCATTTAGGCTGCCCATTTCAGAAATCAAGTCTTGTTGAAGACGGTGAATGCAGTTGCTTCATTGTCAACTAGAAACATACTTCCCAGAAGGCAGGAACACTGAAACACTTGCTGAATATTTTTCCTTTTTGAGAAAATGCTTTGGTTTAAAAGCTCTGATACTGGTTCTCTGGTCTTTCTTTTGGGTGCTGAAAACCTTCTTCTGTCAGTTCATTATGCTGTGTTGCCAGGACAGTCAAGATTTTCTGGGAGTATCCATTCTGTGCCCACCTATTCTTCTTCATAGTGAAGTAAGCAACGATTCAAACCAGAAGCAGTAAGTAACTGATATTGATTTCTCCTGCTGAAATCTAAATTGACCACTACTTCTACTTCCTTACATAAACCTTTGCTGAAGTTCCTTGTTATAAAAGCTTATCATAACACCTAAGGTATTCTCAAATATATTTGTGTGGTGGCTGCCTAAATGCTGTCTTTAAACCTGTAAACTGAATGAGGAACATCTGCTGCTGCTTTTCTTCTCCCCTTCCATTTAGCGCTCTGTTCCAGGGCTTGTCAGTGTTTTCTAATGCAAAGAATGCCCAAGCTTTTAGGCAAAAAAGACAGTTGCTAGTGGAATTGTTAGAGCTTTCCACTTCATTCAGTGAAAAGTTGGCTAAACTACTTTTATGTGTGTTTCCTCCTGATTCATTTGACTTTCCTGCTTGAGTGCAGAATGCTTGTGTTTTTCTGGCTCACTTATGGAAATTAAAATGACTCTGTGGTTTACTGTTTCCAGGATCAAAATTAACCCACAAGCAGTGGCTTGAAGAATTGTGGATGAGGAACTAATATTCATTTTAGAAATTGAGTCTCTGCCTCCCTTATTTGTCAGCAGTGGTTTTTCTATTCTGCTTCGGGTAACACTGTAAAAGGCTTGTCTGCCTCTGAGCAGTGTGTAGCACACAGTCAGATACCACAGTCACTTTGGTCACATTTCTTTGTCATTGTCTTTACAACTTCCTTTTATTTCAGAGAACAGAGACTTAATGATGTTTCCTCATCACAACCATCAGGACATTTAAGTGTTTCCCCATAAGTTAATCTTCACCTGCACCTTTCTACCTTTTTTTTTTCTTTTTGGCATCTTTCACTTCTATTGTGCTGGGAAACGTGACAGCGTATAGTACACTGTTTCATTTTCAGTTGGCACTCTTAAAGAGTGTTTTGTCTATAGTTTCATTCTGTTGGGTTCTATTTTTAACCATTTCCAAGGTCACAACTTGTTTGGTGTGTATTGCAAGTCAGAAGGCTGCTGATCTGAAAGTCCATTTCACTTTTCTCTCCTTCACAAGTGACTACCTCTTTGGTGACATTTTCCATTTATTTCTTCTCTCTTCTTGCTAGCACTTCGGGTTTTTATCTAATAGAGACTTTTAACTTTATCCAGAAGGGGTGTTGCTTCCTTTTATTCTTTTCTCCTTTCACACTGTCCTTATATATCTAGACTTGAGTTATATGTGCTAAGAAATCAATAATTATTATTAAAGCAGATGAAAGGGAACTGGCATCTTCCTATCTTTTTGAAAGAAATAGAAAAACAAGAAAATTGAAATATAATTCTACAATTAAAAAAAAAAAGTCTGTCATGGAACAGAAAATAGAGTCCTTGGATCTGGCTTAAGTGTCATAACTATCAATTTATCTTTTATTCAATCTCTCTTTCTAGTTGCTACAATTACAGAAGGAAAATGTCCAGGTCATAATTCACTTCACTCTTTTAAATGTTACTGTTTTAAATATATAAGCCTTTTAAATTGTTTTTAACAGCTTTATAGAGTAGTTCCTCAAAGCTATCACACAGACCATTTCCAGAACATACCAAAACATCATTTTGTGCTTTTCTACATTGTCTTTCCAGCTACTAATTAAAAAAAGAAAACATGGAGTGTGTTGACAGACAGCATTGGGCTTGGGCACAATGACATAGAAACAATAGTAATGTGATTGCTATAGAAATGGAAGCAGTCATTAACTAATTACAGGGAAAGAAAAATAACACTTGCACCAGAATCAAAGGATATAACAGGAGTTAATGCTGTAGAAACAGGAAAGATTTAAAAAATAGTCTCATGAAAATCAATTTGACAATTAACTGCAGGCAGATGAACCAATCCTTTGTCACTATATTTTTCTAAGAAGAAAGATGGAGATACCTTAAAATATTTTTCTTCTGCTCATAATACTGGAAGCCGATGGAAACAACTAAGAAAGAAGTCATATTTTTCTATTCCAGCCCCAGAATTTCATTTAACCCATTGCAGTTAACAACACACCCGTGAGCACCATAAACAGAACTTGAAGAACAGGTTACTAACATAGGACAAGAAAAAATTTAGAAAAATTATCACAATTTATACAAATGTGGATTATTTTAATGCCTACTCACCTCCATCATTTATATTTTCTTTTTTTTAAATTATTTTAAAAATTATTTTCTTTACTTTTAGAAAAAGCTCAAGAACAAAAGCTATATACTCCTTTCCAGCCAAGGAAGACTGGAGTCATCCACAGACCCATGCTGCTGTTAAATCACCACCCCTAACCAAGCCTGACCTTCTTATTCAACAGGACTTTATTCAACCAGCCAGAATCAAAGCTGTAATTGAAAGACAAAACACAACTCCTGTGTCTTATAACTAAAATGAGGTTATGGCAAGTCCAGGCTTCAGTAAATACAAAAGCTGACAACAAGCTTACCTCACCCTCTCTATTGCAATGTCTCAAAGGCTGACTAAAGCAACGGATCTTAAGGTAGCGGATCATAAAGTAATGCTGGATATTCCTCTGGGTCCACGAACTTTGGTGGAGGAGCTGGGAGAATCATCACAGAGCACAAGAAGTAGCCATATAGAGAAGAAAACAATCATAACATGGGCTCCTGTATCCTTGAAGGATCTTGTCAATCACCAAGCTGTCTTTTGTCAAAATGCTTATTCAGGAAAGAAGCACATCTATCACACTCAGAATTTCCACCACTGAAGTAGTGGTGGAAAAGTGCACCACTGGGCATCCTAATTAAAAATGCTCAACAAAAATTGATTAAGTGGATCTGGTTTTCAGAAAGCAGCAGGGTTTCCAATTCAAGACTTTTGGAGACTGGCATGTAAGCTGCCCACAAAATTAGGCAACAAAATCATCTCTGGCAATGGGTAAATGTAGTAGTTACTTCATAATTTCTTGAGTAGGAGTGACAGGGGAACCACAGATGACAGTACTATCAGGAGATAGTGGGATAATGCAATAGTGGGAAAGGCTGTAAACCACAGAGATACTGGTGATGGCACTGAAACTGTTACACTAAGGAGGAAGAAACTTGAGGAGAAGTATAAAAATTCTGTCCCAGCCCATGCAGTAACAATAGAATTGCCCTAACGTTCCTGCTACTGAAAGTAGTAATTGCTTGGTCTCAGACTGTGAGACCATTAACAAAATAATCAAAGCAAAATGATACAACAATGAAAATTGAGTGTACAAGTTTGTCGAGGGAGCTTAGAGGCTTTTGTTTCCCTGATCCACTGTTGGATTCACCATGTGTAGTCTCACAGCCCTCAGCCACCGATGTCACAGTCACTGTCCAACCCTCTCCAGTATCACAATGAGATACAACCCAGCCCACTGAGTGCAGAAGTACCTTGCATCAAGCTGCACCTGCAGCTATCCCCCAGGACTAGCAAGATGTGATCTTCTGTCCTGTAACATGGCTGCAAAAGAACGATGTGTCTTTAACCCCGATGAAACTCTTTTCATTTTTTCCCTCCTGTACTGCCGATCTGAAGGCAGAACAAACACATTTCCATTAGATGCAAAGAGTATATTTGCAAGAGGAAATTGGGAAAAGTATTCTTAAAAATTTACAGTATCTCCTGCTGACCTTCTCTGTGATTATATTGACTTTATTTTTTACTATTTGGTATGACTTGATTCCCTATTCCCTTTCACTCTAGATAATGTAATTCACTGTTCAAGATCTATCTGCCTATGATAATTTCATCTTTCTGCACAATCTGTAGTACATGTAAAATTGTGTGGCATCTCTGTGAACACTTTGGCAAAACTTCAGCAAGTTTGTCTTTACATTCCTTTTCCCATTGAAACTCATCCTTCCAAAGCCTTTCAGAGCAACAGTGCAATAGGGAGGTAGTGATATACAAGTATTTGGAAAACAAATTTACCATCAAAATGTTGGTGCTTTTTTCTGAACACAAAGGAGAGGCACAGTCTACTTAGTCGCCTGATTGATATATAGAGTATATATTACTCTTTCTGCTTGTGGACTCTTCAAGTCTTCTGACAAAGACTTATAAGCGTGACACAGGATAAAAAGTTTGTACTGAGGTTTTTGTCTTAGCATCAATACACATTTCCTCCATTCTAAAGGCCTCAAGAATTGACATTGTTAAATGAAGTTAATGGAAGGTACAAACGTTCCTCCTTTGGAACAATAGGACATAGTTACCTACCCAGTTGTCTAGTTTTAGATATCTGTGGTTGAAGTAATTTTACATAGTATATCTTTTGGGGTCAGAACGTAAAGAAGGTTAGCCAAAAGGAAGTGGGGGCTGAAGTAAGAGGTAGGATATGGCCTCAGAATAAAAGAGATCAGCACAGCATATTTTTAGATTCTTGGGAATGGAGCCCAAAAAAAAAATAAAACTGAGCAATCAAGGACACTGCTTCCCCTTCCAATCACACACACTCTCTCTATATTGTATCTAATCACCTCCAGTTATGGAGTAATTTCCTTAGGAGTTCTAAGGGAATCACGTTTGGATTCCAAAATGTGTAAGCAATGCATTAATTTGATACTACAGACACTTGCATCGGAAGTCCTTGGCCAAAACATTCAGCACTACGAGTACAGTGTCATTCTTTCAGTCCCTTCAGAGTTTTCTACCTGGTATGTTTTTCAAGGATGCATATTAGCTTAGAAAACAAAGAGAAGAGATATTAAATTAGCTCCAAACTGACAATGAATCTTTGCATGACTTCATTGTCACATTAAAGGACGTATTCCAAGGCAAATAAGAGGAATCTTGACTAATTTTATTGTTTCTGAGAAAAGGCCTGTAGAAGGAAGAGTGGGTGGCTGAATAAGATCCCACAAAGTATTCAGCATTCATGACAAAAAGGCAAAAGCATTGACAAGTGAAATGAAAACTCAGTACGTTATCACTGAGTCACACACTGAGAAGCACATCTGCTGACATAGAACATAGAAAATATCTCAAGTGTATAATATAATGACAAGTAAGCCCTTACAGAAGCAGCAGAATGTAAGATTTAAAATCATTACACATAAAGGGTAAAATCAGGGAACATCCACAGAAACTGGCATTCATGCTGTCACTAGGACAGACAGAAACAATAAAAAAGATTAAGCCATTTGAAAAAAATGTCTTATGGACTGAAGTGTAACAACAAAGTTACTGTATTTTGCTAGTAGTAATATCTGAAACCTCACTTTATTTGAAAAATCAGTATAGTTTTGAATGGCTGCCCTCTGTATGACTGATAATCCAATTGTACATATGTTACAACAATACAGGCACTGCAGTAATACATACGGAGAAGTAATGATTGTTATTTCACTTTTAAAAGTCACTATGCCCTAGGGCACAATTAACAGGCAATAAATTCCTACATGCTACTGAAGTTCAGAGATTAGTATTTGCCTGTCGAAGCATGGAAACACATTTACACCTAATAAAAAGGGACTAATTAGCTGTTTAAATAATAGGAAATGTCAGTCAGAGGCCACAAAAGGCTATGAACAATAACTAAACCCACCCCCCCAAAAACTGACACGCGTGTTTACAGACAAATATAAAGCATTCAAAAGAGCCTTAAATGTTTGCCAAGTCATCCAAAAGAGAAGGAACTTTATTTAAACAGTGAAAGCAAAAGTTAATGCTAGAAACTCACTGGAGCAGGGGATGTGTCACTCCAGTCTGTGCACTTCTTCACAGATTGATTTAGGAAAATCTTGTACATACTGGACAGGAATTCAGTGAGTGTTTGGAGCATTAGAGATCATTAGAATATGTTTTGGCTTTGTCTGGCCGTGGAATTGCAGGTGAATCAAAGAGCATGTCTGAACTCCAGGCTAGGAAACTCTCTTTGGTAGTGGTCAAGGATGAAAAACTGGATCCTAGCTACTGCTGATGTTGAATTTGTACATCCAGATATCTGACTAGCTTTTTAAGAACACTATAAATACTATTCTGTTAGCTTTAACATCTTCTAGTGTTCTCCTTACTTTTTTCCTATTTTTCTCTAGCTTTAAATGTCAGAGACATTGAAGCGATCATTAACCAGCAATTATATAAAGAGATTAACAGCATAATTTCTGGTTGATTTCATAGTTTGATCTTCTACACAGTGCTTATAATCTGATAAAATGGAGCTGTATCACTCAAAATTGAACCTACACCACGAAGACATACGGTTTTTTGCTGGTGTGAATCCCCAAATGTAAAACAGGTGCACCATAAATTGATTTTTGTCTGAGATATTTGTTTGCCAGATTCAACTGAGCACATCCCTTACCCAAGACATTCAGCATCTTTCACAAACGTTAGTGAGAAAAATTTGTGGCTCAGCAGAGTCACTTGGAAGGCCTACATTAAACTAATAGGTTGCATTAAGCAGTGACAAAGTAATGTATAAATCATCAAATGCAGTTTTGAAACTAAAAAGGTTTTTGAACCGAAGCTCAAAGGCAGTCAGTATTTGCTGAATTTGTGGATCTTTCTCATTCTGATTTTCTCCTTGTTTATGGCAGGAGTCAGCCCTCATGTGAAGAACAGAAATGATCTCACATGGCTATAAATAAATGAAGAACCTGCTTAGTGCTTGCGATTTGTGCCCTCTCTTCCATGTTGCTTGCTTTGCATCTGTATTTCTGTGCAGCACTGAACGAGAGCCACGTGCTGCGACAGTAAGAGCACAGCCAGCAGATTGAGCAGAGTGGTGTCCCCCTCTGGTCAGTGTGTGTGAGAGAAATCTGATCTGTTGTGCTCAGTACGGGGATCTTCAGTACGAGAAGGGCAAGCTACAGCAAGACCGGTAGAAAGGCTACCAAAATGTTTAAGGGGGAGAGTACATGACGTAGGAAGTGAGAATGAGAGAACTGGGTTCACTCAGCTTGGAGAACAGAAGCCAAAGGAGACATCTGATTGCTGTTTACAACTAATTGATGGGTGGTTATAGAAAACAGATTCTTCTTAGAGAGAAAAGTTGCAGCTAGGGACCTGTCATTAGATGTAAGGGAAAAATCTTCATAATGAGGTGCCCAGGTGGGAGGAGAGGCTGCAGCAGAATCTTCATCCTCAAAGATACTCGAGGCCCTGACCTCCACAGTGTAACTTCAAAGCTGACTCCATTTGGAGTGGGAGAGTGGGCTTAGGCCAGATGAGGTCCTAAGATCCCTTCAGCTGAAGTTATGATATGATTATGTGATTTACAGGGTCATGAGAGAAACACAATGCATGAAGACACATGCTGAAATCCAGTTTACTTTTATTAGCATTTAAGCATGTGTTTGAATTATTGCTGAAGCAGAATCAAGAGAGAAATATAGCTGCAGGACATAGAGAGATACAGTGCCAATACACAGGTTCCAAATAGTTTGAAAATGAGAAGGATGTTCTGTCTAGCCTGCTAGATTGGAACCAAAGAGATAATTTGTCATTTCCAACATTTCCTATTTGTAATAGGCTCTTTTGATTTGGGGCAAATATCTTAATCTCACTATAAGTCAGCTGCTGATTTATTAAGTAAAAGGATAATTTTGTTAATACATAGATATTTGTGAATCCTTCAATAATACTTAAAGAAAGTGCACAAGTGGATTTCAACAGGGCAAAGGAGAGGATGCATCTCCTTAAGTTCTGAATAATTTATATTACCGTGAGATGGGCTGTGCTATAAGAGTGTCATGGACAGCAAAGCTGGGAGGTTTAGCTCCAGGAATCTATCATGTAGACATATGGATTTGGTTATTAGAGTCTCACCCAGGAAGATATGATGCAAAACTTCTTCCTCAAGCTTTCAGATGTATCATTAATCAGAACAGAATAAAAAGTAGGATGGATCTTTCTTTTCCTCAGGGTCTTAACAATTGCACTTGGTGATGGGGTTTTTTGGCACCGTTGCCAATAATAGATTGACAAATCCACATTGCAATCTCTGTATTAAAAAATGAAATCATTAAAATCATACAGCTGTCCCAATGATTTCCAGGAAATAAACTTCAGGATGAAAAACAAATGTTTCCAATTAAACTTGGGTTAAATATGAATGATTCTTGAGAAAAAAATATCTCTGGAACTGTCCTAAGACAAGTACATTGACAGCTTACAAACACAGAGATCTTTGCAAGCTCTCTAAGCAGCAGAAATCTCATTGTGCTGTGCTCTTTGAATGCCATAATCACCACAAAAATGAGACATGACTTCTTCCATGTAGACAATATGTCCTGTATTTCCAAGTAAAAATAACAGACACTATGTCCTATATTTCCAAGTAGAAATAGTAGACACTATGTCCTATATTTCCAAGTGGTGGTCTGTCTGCCTGCGTGCTCCACAAATCCCAAGGTGATTATTCCCCAGGTGAGTCAGTAGGTGAAGCAATACATAAGAGAGGCAAAAGTGAAACTCTACTCACAAGCCTGAGTTCAGTAAACAAAATAATCTGTCTTGGAAAGAAACTTCTCCCAACAATTTTATCATTGATATAAATGTAAGGAGTTGTCTCAAAAGCTAATTAATCTACCAACTTATTTGCTGCCAAGATTAGTTTCCTAGCCATGCTTCTAGGATGTCCCATCTCAGCTGCCTCTACTGATATCTTCCACTTTGATATTCTTCCTGAAATTACATTTAGCCTGACATAATTTAGTTAGCTAAAGATGATTATAGAATCATTAGGCTTGAAAGGACCTTTAAGATCATGGAGCCCAACCATTACCCCAGCACTGCTAACTCCACCACTATATCACATCTCCAAGTACCACATCAACACATTTTTCTAATACTTCTAGGGATGGTGACTCAACCACTTCCCCAGGGCAAACTCTTTCAATGTTTGACAATCCTTTCAGTGAAGAAATTTTTCCTAATATTCAGTCTAAACCTCCCTGGACAACTTGAGGCCATTTCCTCTTATCCTGTCACTTGTTATGTGGAACTGACACACACCTAGCTACACCCTCCTTTCAGGCAGTTGTAGAGAGCAATAAAGTCTCCCCTGAGTCTCTTATCTCCAGGCTAAACACTCCCAGCTCCCTCAGCCAGTCCTCACAGGACTTGTGCTCTGGACTTTTCCCCAGGTCCATTGCCCTTCTCTGCACACGCTGCAGGCCCTCAATGTCCTCCTTGCAGTGAGGGGCCCAGAACTGAACACAGGATTCACCAGTGCCAAAGACAGAGGACCATCACTGTCCTGGTCCTGTTGGCCACACCACTGCTGATCCAGACCAGTCACTGGCCTTCTTGGCCACCTGGGCACACTCTGGATCATGTTCAGCTGCCATTGACCAGCATTCCCAGGTCCTTTTCCACTGGGCAGCTTTCCAGCCACTGCCCTCAGTCTGTAGCACTGCCTTGGGGTTGTGGTGACCCAAGGGCAGGACCGAGTGGTTGGTCTTGATGAACCTCATACAATTGGCCTTGGCTCATCAACCCAGCCTGTCCAGATCCCTGTGCAGAGCCTTCCTACCCATAATGTAAATATCTTCTACCACAGACTGACTTACACTTTTATAAGCATGTGTCTGTATTCCCAAGGGCATTTTAAATCCTCAGCTATGATACAAAAAATTAAAGGTTGCAGGGCTGGTCTACAAGCTCCATCTCTTGACTTTTCTTAAGCTTGAAGTATAAGCATCTTACAGTAAAAGTGATATTTTCATTCTCTCAATGCACATTACCTAGCAGACTGTGACCCTTGCGATGCATACTGCAATGCCTGCATATTTTACACAAAGAGAAATAAGTAATATCAATAAGCAACTTTTTTTTTTTTTACTTCTTTTAACTAGCAGAAAATCTGCATGGAAAGAAAATTACCTCTAGCTTAAGAAACCAGCAAAATCTATGTATTCATAGATAAGTAAAATCTGTGACACATAATGATCACAATCCACTGTCATCGCCTGCAGACCTTAACGACCTGATGTGATTCAAATTCTTAAACCTCATACTGATTGGCCCTTGGGAATATCATAAGGTAGATTCAAGTGGGTAAGAAAAGAAAATATACCATCACAACTTTTCACCAGATTCTGGTTTTCTACAAAGTCTTGGGCAATTCCAGTGAGTGTGAAGCATGTGGGCTTTCTTATGCCACTGCCTGGTTTCCTCCTCTTTGAGAAGAATGGTATGAATGGGACTGGGAGGGCAGGAGAACATCCAGCCCTGGAGGACAGCTATTCACTCTGCTCCAGCCAGAGGCCTGTCAGCATTTCCACTGTTTCACACGAGTCCCAACTTCAGACAGGGATGACTTCATTTTAACCACTTTTCTCACATTTAAAAAAGTCAAAATTAGTCAAAACAAAAACAGCAACCATGTGTGCTCAGGGATGTGAGCGGAGAAATAAGGATAAACAAATCTGCTCTCTTGCATATCCTACCAGCAGTTCGTCTCAGCATGATCCTTAAAAACAGCAGGGTGCCTAGCCTCAGCTTTTATCAAATAACATTTATAGGACACCCCACATTCCCTACCAGTGGACCACAAAGAATCAACAGGGAATGAATAGGCTGTCTTTATTCTTGAAATGTTAGGGTCCAGCTTACTCAAAAAACCCCATGATGTATTTTATTTTGTTTTCTTGTGCTTTATAGCATGGGAAAGAATGGATGAGCAGTGACCCACACAGGCTTACTTATGAAAAATTACGGTTCATCTTACAGGCATGTTTATGAAAACAACTGTATGTAAGGACAAATACGCCTCAAAATCAGTTCTGCATCTGCATAGACATAAGAAGGTAGCTGTAAAGTCTGTTTTACGGGAATGTCAGCTCTTCAGTATAGGGAGAGGGAAGGCATGCTCTAGCATGTCTAAACAGATGTGTCCAGGGCTGTTGTCCCTAGACAGCAGAGGATATATGGCCTTTAAAGAGGACAAAGTTTGGCTTTGCTATAAAAGAACAAGCCACTTCCTGGTGAGGAAGACACAATGATTTTTTACGAAAACGCAGACACATTGTGAGCTCCAAGGAATAGTGATCTAGAGAGGAAGGAAGAGGCTACAGCGTGAGGATTAAACATCGCCTACCTACAAACTTTGTAATTAAGGCTCATAGCCTGTTATAAATGACTTCTTGTACAATCTTCACCTAGATTACAAGAAGCAAATACTTTATATCTTTATTGTTTTTCTTTTCTGCTTCTCCCCTGCTTGAAAAGAACCATCAACTTTTAAAGTATGGATTTCACTGCTAGTAAGGAAGAAGGCCAAAGTGGAGTATGCATTGCAAGAGAAGAAAAAGGCTCCGTGCTCAGGAAAAGATAAAGTAAGAAGATATAGAGATAACTTGATAATGCATGCCATGACTCCATGCTTAGACACTGACTCCCTGGCCTATCAAAGTTTCAAGGAAAATCTGGCACTGTTGTGTTCACAGAATTCATGCAGAAAATAGGAAATGCTTTCCAAAATTTTAATAATATAATTTGCAAAGTCAGCAAGCTATGTTTTACTACGGGAAAATTAGGAAAAGCAAGAAAAATATGTGAGTGGGAGACAATGGAAAACTGCTTTTTAGCTTTCTTGTTTCAGTAAGTAAGCACATAACATCCTTCCTTTGGCTACAAGACAGCTATGTTTTCTTAATATTTTATTGTGAATAAACACAGATGAGGTTCAAGGAGTTCTCTTCCATAATTTTTACTGTGGCTTTTAACTGCTGAATTAATGTATTGGGTTGAGTTTCTTTTTCATAATTTTTCAAATAATAGAATTATTTTAGCAGTATTACAAAGGCTAATGTATTATCATAACTCAGTAGCTTGTGGTTTTAAAAGCTAGGAAAGGAAGTGGGGGATAGGACAGACGTCAAATCCTTTGAACAGAGAAATAATCCTGAAATCTACTCTTCTCTTTCTTATCGCCTAACATTCACATCTTATTATGTTCAAATATGCCAGACAGTAGTTAATAATAGATAAGTGTACCTAGAATGAGGGCCAAACACATCACTTCATGCTCTTTATCTCTGTAATCCTCCTTCAGAGGAATTCTCTCCTTCTGGAATCTGGGGCAACTTTTCGGGAAACCACAGTGATACCAAACTCAGTAAGTTATCAGTCCTGAAAACATGCGTGAGCTGCCACTGGAAGCAGAGCAGATGAAGATATCAACTGACAGCAGATTTTTTCCCATAATATCTGTCATTAGACTAAAGAAAGTATGAACTCACAGCATATTAGGTATGAAATGACAGATGAATAATTTCACAGGCTTTCAAAAAAACTGCCAGAAAAAAAATTGGGAAATATGGCATTGAAACAGAATAGTAGATTATTGCATTAGCCTCTCAGTACCAGACTAGTAACAAACTATCTGAGATCCCAGACTTACAGAATCAGTTAGGTTAGAAAAGACCTTTCAGATCACCAAGTCCAGCCTTTGACTGAACATCATACTGTCAACCAGACCATGACACTGACTGCCACAGCCAGTCTTGCCTTAAACAGCTCCAGGGACAGTGGCTCCACCATCTCCCTGGGCAACCCATTCCAATGCCCAATCACCCTTTCATCACTAATGGATTAATTGGTGGGCTCCAATTTGTAGACCTTCAGGAACATGTCTCAAAGAATGAGTATCTTTTCCAGTGTCTTTGAAAACCACCCAGGAATGTGCAGAAGCACATATTCTTAGGTTGGATCTGAGCACTGCGTCAGGGAATAAACAAAACGTATTGGCAGGCTGAGCTAAATAAGAGCAATGCAAAATGCTTCAGTACATTTGATGTAAGTACAATTGTATCTTTATTTAAAGATTGGAAAAATTCTTATCTTTAGAGTTTTGGAAGCACACTGGACAGATTTTGTTTTAAGTATCCTTGGGACCAACACTGGCATAGTGTAGTTATTGCACTTGTATGGTGAGGCCTGGTGCTTTAGTCTTGTGTTCATAAAAATGGGTATGAAATAAGGCAGAATAGAAGCATAGCCTAACATATCTACCATTCAGAGAGAGACAATAGTTGAAATAGCTTATCACCCAATCCCAATACTATTTTTCAACATATAATGAAAAGTAGGTCGTTTCTCTTGGACACAGAGCAGGTCCCCATGTTTCCTCTCTACTACAAGAAGAAAAATCTGGCCTCATTTAGCCAAATGTTGTGCACTGAGAAGCTACAATCCAGCACATCATTTAGGATATGCTCTTTAGACATAAATATCCCAGAGGAGAAGGCTCCAGACACTTTTCCTTCCTCTCTATTTCAAAGGATTTTTTGTCTTTTCAGGATGGTCAGTGTGCTATTCCCAAAGAAAAGCCAAAAGCTAAAACTTTTACTGCAATCAACTTTAGTAGGAATGTAGAGGGAAAAATCAAATTTGGAAAAAATAATAATCATAATTTTAGTGCAGATAGAGCTGTTCTTGAAACTTGGTGTAGATCCAATTTCTAGCTAGGGGAGAGCCACCAAAAATGAGTTCCTCAGTCTTCAAGCAGAGTGAGAAGGTATGACATCACAGCAAGACTGAATTGTAATTTCAAAGAAATCTGTAGAACTGTAAATACCTATTTCCAAGGTGGTAGAAAATTTTTAAGAGCTGAATAACCAAACTGTCATAGCTTAGGTGATTTTCATCCTCAGTTCTTGAAGAATCACCACAGCAGTCACAAATCTTACAATAAGGGTTTTCAATAAATCTTACAAATATTGGTTTTATCTGTTAGTTCATGGTACACTTAGGAGCTTTATTTAGGAAAGAGAGGGAAGGAATATTTTAGATAGCAGTAGAATCAATAATCTGATTATAACAATATGCATAATTTTATAATAAACTTTGAAGGAGAGCGTAATTAGGCATTGGGTAATTGGAAAATAACAGAGACTGAAAAAGAGTCAATTTCCAAGAGAAGCCTGTGTCATAGCAATAAAATATCCTTACTTGACTGTAAAAAGGAAATTTTGAAAATAGTAAAGTACATCTCTCATCTAAGAATAATTTTAGTTTAGTACTTGAGACAATGTTATAAGTAAAAATGTTTAAGATCGAGAAGAAGGGTGGTAATGGTAGGATCGAAATTCAAATAGAAGTTTACTCAGAAGACTACAATGAACTGCCTTGAAATGGGATGACTCAGCATATATTGAAGTTCCTTGGGATCTATTTTTAGGATCAGTCTTACTTCATATTTCCACAGCTGATTGTCCCTCAAGAAATAGAAATATGTTAATTAAAGTTAATGGTAGCCCAGAAAGCCATGAAGTCTGAAACCAGAGGAACATCAGACTAATCACACATGAATGACATGAGAATAACAGAAATGTAACAGAACAAAACAGGATCTTTGACTAGAGATTAAAAAAAAGACTTCCCACAGCAAACTAAGAGCTTGTCAGTCAAACATCTGAGATGAAGAGAAAGCCTGAGAGTATCCTATGAAGCGACAGTGTGAAGCAGTTATAAAAAACCCAAATGTGATCCTAAATTGTATGAGAATAATTGAATTACTATAACTGTGTATGCACTGATGTGACCTCATCTGAAGCACTCTACAAAAGTTTGACTACTGATGTTCAAGCATGTAAGATTGGAGCATGTTGTGGGAAGGGTTGTTGGGATTATCAAAGGAACAGATGACAGAGAGTTTTCATGTCCTCTTCATGAAGAAAGAACTATGTGAGGTAAAAGCCACAACAACAAATAGGTATAAACTGGCTCTGAATGATTTCTGTCCAGATATTAAGTTTTCATGACTGGAACAATGAAATTTGAGAACAACTTCTTATAATAAGAACAGTCAGGGAAGAAGGAAGAGTAATGACATCAAGTTAACTTAATATTCAAGTATATTAAGATGTTATAAAAATAATTATACAGCATGGCTCTTTGTAACATCAGTGGATAGGACTCAGTAAGTCAAGAAGAGCCCTTGAATCCAAATGTCAACCTCCTTCCCCCTCCTCATCTCCCTTGAGCTTGTATATTGCTTTGATCTGCCCACTCTGTTCCTTCGCCACAAAGGTATTCACGCAAATTTACTCTCAGAGGAGGATATGACAGTCCGTCTTGAAATGTCCACTGTATATATTTCCCAAACCCTTTCAGGACTGTTTGCTTCTTTGAATAAATGGCTTGGGGTTTGTTCTTCCGGTAATCTTTCACAACTTAAAAAAAATCCTTTAGAAGAAGAAACCAGACAAATTTTCACAGTTAATTTGCATCTTCTTTGCTCCAGCCTAAATCTAATTATTTACATTTATTTCTTCTATTTCTTTCTTTCTTTCTTTCTTTCTTTCTTTCTTTCTTTCTTTCTTTTTCTTTCTCTCTTTCTCTCTTTTTCTTTCCTTCTTTCCTTCTTTCTTTCCATTGAAGATCACTCTGAAGCTGATCCACAAACTTTCTTTGCAAAAATAGAGCTAAAATTTGAGAATTTACCCAGTGGCATTATCTTAATTTGTTTCTTTTCTCTTTAGTTTCAGTTCAGTATGTTAAATATAGAACTTTCTACAACTTTGTAAAGGTATGTGCTTCAATAACTGTGAAAAAAACTTGTATTGGTTCTTTGCTGCAATATTCTTTACTTAGTAAGTATAAAGCTGCCAGTCTTTGAATTCACTGACAGTTTCTGTCACAAGCATGATATGATTCAAACTGAAGAGGAAATCTCATTGTGACAAAGTTCCAGCAACACACAATCAGCATCTCACGGCAATAAACTGGAGCATAGGAGCATGACTTAAGCTGTTGGTATGACAACATATAGCAAAAAAATAATTCATGCCATGGAACAGGTAGCTGTAAAGATTCAGAATTAAGAGATGCAATATGAAGATCAAAACAAGTTAAGCCCATTATGTGGAAAACCTGCAGTAAGGAAGTACGAATAAAATCATCCATGGAAAATGTATATTCATAGTTTCAAAAAAATAAATTTTTTTTTAAAAAGTAGGAACAAAAAATAAAATTTGTGATACATTATTTTCTCCTTAGAAACAATTAACTTCACCACCCTTTACAATATAATATTGTTGAATGCAATAAAAGCTTTTCCTGCAGAAACGGTGGAATAGTTCTCCATTACAAAAACAATGCTATTTTTCACTCCTTCAGTGAACTCCATTCTCCAGTGTGTGGGATCATTGCACCCGTGTGGAACACCCTGTAAGTCATGCAAGCCCTCTACAAGTGTCATGGCTTGCATGTGAGCTTACTGTAAACTGCAACCTCTGTCTACCTAGAAGAGAGCAAACTGCAGCTTTCTGTCAAAAACGAGTCATCAGATTTAAACCTAAGCCCAAGCCTGGCCAGTGCTTGAGAGGCTCAAGACCTATTTCTGATTTTGCTGGCTAAACCTAAGCACTGGCTGGCTCACATCCTGAGGAGTTCAACACACTATTGCCTTTGAAGATTCAAGCCTTAACTATTTCTAAGCCAGACAACACCATGAGAAATCTGTGGGCCTAATTATTAAGGAGCACATTGTGGCTGGATCAGAGACTTTGTCACAATTTCATTTTTAAAATAACAGAAAACGCACATGAAGAATATTTTTGATTGACAATTTCTTAGAGGGAAAAGAAAAAATATTCTTAATAATGCAGATATTTTTGCTGAAAATGCCTGTTTTCTGTGCCAAATGCCAACTTTTCAGTTTGGTGATTATGTGTTCATTTATTGTATTCAGCCATAGGAGGAAATTAAGCTGACTTCTAATTATTTAGCTGCTTAATGGATGTGGTTATGAGTCAGAGCAGTCTCAGGCTCCCCTTTTGCTGCTAGGCATTTTGGCAAACTCTTGTGGGATTTTTTTTCCTGCACAGTAGCAGGACTAGGAAGTAATGTTCCATTCAATTCTTTCAGCTGTGACTACCATTAATTAAATTCAAGGTTTCCCGTCGGAAGACACTCTCACAGGAAATGTGCTCTTAGTCTCACCTATATGTTCAGAGTGGGTATGCTTCTGGGAGAAAAATCACTCCAGACTGAGGGGAAACACAAAAATATTTTCCTTCAAATTCTCATGAGGGACCTGATTTCAGACCAGAGGTCCTGACTACGTGAACACCGGCTTGGTTAAACGTTGGACTCAGCCTGCAGGATTAGTTTAATGGTGTCACAGGGAGGTAACAGAGCTTACTGAAAATAGTCATCAACCCATTAACCTGGAAATAAGCCCACCAGCATTCTCTCAAGTACTGCCCATATAGCTTCAGCTGTTGCACATACCTTGTTTTTTATCTTTTGACCTTGTTTTTTCATAATTCTCACAGCACTGCGAGTGAAAAAGTACTCAAACCCAGCCAGGAGTATCTGAGCGAGGCTCAACAGAGGCGGCTGGCGAGCGCTGAGGGAAGCAGGCGCGGGATGTTCGGGTACTGAGCATCCCCTAGTGACCGGCAATCCCAGTGCAGCATCCTGCTTTTCTGAGTCTGCACCAAAAGCGCAGGGAAGCCCAGACTCACAAACAACGGATTAGTACAAATAAAGTACTCCTAGACTTACAAAAGCACTGACAAGCTGCAAAGTAAGTCATCACTTCCAGAGAAAAAGGACTTCTTTTTAATCCAAGTACATTGCTTGGATCAAAATACAACTGGCTTCCCTTGTCCCCACCAAAAAAGGAACTGGAGACGCTTATACAGATACATTATCTTTCTACTTAAATTTCTCTGATGACTTATAAATCAGATAATGAAATGAGGGATTGTCAATATTATTTGCCCACTAGATGTTACAGTATGTTAAAAGAGATATAGAGATCCTGATGTTCTCTTTCTGGTCACCTATTGGGCTGCTTGCTGTTTTTGAACAATGAGGATGGGAAAGTTTTGGCTAAAGAAGATCCTACAAACTGTAGATTTTGCTGGTAAACAAAGAGGAAAAAATAAGCTCCTTCAGCAATATGTGGGATTTTTTTTTTTTTTTTTTTCTCCCTGCAACAGTAACTTTTTTCTAAATACTTTCACCAGCTTCAGGAAAGGGTGGGTTAGAGACAGGGGTTTCCTGAGCCCTTTCAGAACGTGGTTTTAACGAAGCCGTGTGTTCAGAAGAGCCCCTAGAGAGTCTTGTTTTGGAACAGTCTGACGCCTACACGTTATTATCTTTGCTACGTTTTGCAGTTTTGTGTGAAATTTATTTTTAATCTTTAACAAAACATGCCTCTGTTTATCTTAAATTCAGAAAAGGTTTAATAATGTAAAACAAAATAACTTTTTAAATAATTAGATTTACAATGAATGCCAAAACATAAAAGTATAAAGCAAGTTAACAAGAAAGGAGTTCTTAAAGATCAAAGAAAATGTGTTTATTTGATTTGATTAAAAACAAATAAAAAGTACTTTCACTTTAACAAGTTATAACTGGCTGTTGACAAAAACCAGTGAAAGAGTTTCCCAGTCCCACAGGATAAAGGTTTTCTTCTGATAGAGGTTCACGTAGTCAGAACAGATTGCTGACACTGATACGTCAAAGGAATTATATTTTGAAAAGTGACAAAGCTGCATCAATATTAAAAAAACATGGATACAAAGGCAAGTTTCCTTGGAGAACATTACTCCTTTTGGAGCATACTCCTTTTCCCCCCACAAAAAAATTTTTGGGGCTAGGGTTAGGGTTAGGTAGCAAAGGCTGCCCCATACCACACTTCTCTACCCATGGAAGAGGAGATCTGCAGAAGCCAACTCTCTTCTAGGAACTCTACTGCTACGTTAAAGCAGGTTTTGAGCTAATGTTGTGCCTCTGTGTGACAATTTTTGAATCCATCTTTCTTCTGGAGGCTTCAGTGGGAAATGTACAGACCTCCCATGAAATGATGCCATGCTGGGATCCAGGCAAGAGAAAGCTAAGCAACTGAAATCGGAATTTGCTTTAGGTCAGGCTGTCTAAGCTCTGTTTAAGGAGGTTTTTTGGTTTTAAATTACAATTTAACTGATAAAAGATCATTTGCCCAGTATCATTTTCTTTAAAAAGAGTAACCACTTCCCCATTCCCAAAAGATAAAAGTATCCATAGTCTAAGGATAGCTTGAATCTTTAGTGAAGGTCCACAGCTAAACCAAAAAGACCAGATTTGACATTCCAAAAATGTTGGGGTAAAAAATATCCAGAAAACACGTGAAACAGTCATACATTTCAGACCTTCTCTACACAGAGTGATGAAAAAAATTTCTCAAAAAAACCCCAAATTGATCATCCTAACTTTACGGAAGTCACCAATTTAGAGGAGCTATAGTTATTCTCACACTAATTTTAAGGTGTCCACATCCTCTTAAAAGAGTGTCCCCAGACAAGAAGGCCCCTTTAGGAATTGCAGTCACTGCATCTCACTTTCTATCGCATTGCCATCTCTCAGGGAGATGCCTTCAGGCAGAGTATCCAGCCCCGAAGCCAGCACCGCTCCCCGGCAGGAAGGCTTCAGCGCACAGGGCTCTCTGTGCCGGGGCTGCTGTGCCTGGTGCAGTGCCCGTGGGCTCCTGTCTGCTCTCTTGGTGACCCTGGGGCTGGTGGCAACCCTGAAATCACCTGCAAGACGCCGAGCAGCCATGCCCACCGCTTCTGAGCTGTTAAAGTGCTCATCACTCACCACGGACTCTCATTTCTGATCCAGGTTTGCTCAGCCTGACAACTGCTCATGCAACTCCTATTTATTTGCACTGGGGCTGCAGAGACGCACCCAATCACTCACTGTCGAGCTGCTCACTGTAAGATCGTTAAAGCAAAGTTGGTCGTGAAAGAAATCAAGCCTTGCTCCAATTTGAAATACCTGGTAATCTGATGAAAAAACACGTGTGTGATTTGTGTTTATGTCTGGAAGTTTTCCCCAGTGTTAAAGCCTCTAAAGGAAAACCAGTTCTTTCTTGCAATGCATCTCCTTTTATGTTATGCAGCCCAGACTGTGGATCGCAGTGATGTCAAAAATGTACATGGAGTGATTGCATCCTGTGTCCTGCAAGAATGACTTTGAAAGTTAAATGTTTCATCTCTACAGTCATATCCTGATCAACAAACTCAGTCAATAAATAAATACATTTAGTGACAAAACCTAGCTTTCTGTAAGCTGCAGTTAAACAGGAACTTGATTTGTTTTTTGTATTCACATCTATTCTATAATAATGAATCCAGCACCACAATAACCAAGTACCCATTATAATTTCAAGATCAGAGAAACCTTTGTGGTACTCATTTTCCTAAAAATGATTTTAAAAACTTCATTCTCGTTCTTTTGAAGTTTTTGCTTTAAACCTAAGACTTAAATACAAAGGGCCAGAACTTGGGTTGAGAATGTGGGGGATGGGAGATTTAAGAGGTGCATAGATATTATCCAAGAAAGAGGAAAATGGAGTATAAAGTATATTAATTTTTCAGTCTTTTTTTTTTTTACAAATATGAGTGCCATTAAAACATACATAAAATTCCTGCTTAAATATTACCTGTGTGTGTGTGCATGAGAGAGATGGCGTTTAATTGCCACATATAAAATTTACAAAAACAGGCCAATTTGGGCTACTAAGGGTAACCCAAATTAAAAGGTTAAAGGGTTGAATGTGCTACACGTCTCAGAAGAAATACATAAAATAAATATCCCAGATACACATGTGGAGCTTTGCATTGAAATATATGGAAAACTCTCTGGAAGCATCACTGCCTGGTTTCACCACCTCAGGCTGTCTGCACTGTGATGCTTTTGGTGTCACCCAAGTAGTTTTTGCCGTCTGTGGCAGAGTGGGACAGGATGGGTTTGACCGGGAAAAGCTCTCCACACCAGGCACCGCAGACATGGCTGCCCCGGTCTGTTATAGGAAGGTGTTGGTCAACTTCAGCGCCTGCTTGGGGCCACGATGGGGCCCACTGAGACAGGTGGGCTTTGCTGGCATGTGAGAACGACCTGGAGTTTTAGCCTGGAAAAGAAGAGGCTCAGGAGTGATCTTATTGCTCTCTACAAGTGCCTTAAAGAAGGGTGCGGCCAGGTAGGGGCCAGCCTCTTCTCCCAGATAACAAGCGACAGGACAAGTGTAAATGGTCTCAAGTTTTGTCAGGAGAGGTTTAGGCTGGACATGAGGAGGAATTTCTTCATGTAAAGAGTGATTTAACATTGGAATGGGCTGCCAGGGAGGTGGCGGAATCACCGATTTTAGAAGCGCTTAAGGAAGGACTGGATGTGGCGCCCAGCGCCATGGCGTCGTTGACATGGCAGTGTCCGGCCATCGGTAGGGCTCTCATAGGTAGGACTCTTTTCCAACCTAGCTGATTCTGGGTGCAGTGAACAGCGCGTTCAGTCTACCAGGCACAGCCCTGCGAGTAAAAAAGCCACGGCCAAGGAGGGCACGGGCCAGGACACGAACCCCGAACCCCGAACCCCTCAGAGAACTTCGGGCGAGGCAGCGNAGGGTGCGGCCAGGTAGGGGCCAGCCTCTTCTCCCAGATAACAAGCGACAGGACAAGTGAAAATGGTCTCAAGTTTTGTGAGGAGAGGTTTAGGCTGGACATGAGGAGGAATTTCTTCATGTAAAGAGTGATTTAACATTGGAATGGGCTGCCAGGGAGGTGGCGGAATCACCGATTTTAGAAGCGCTTAAGGAAAGACTGGATGTGGCGCCCAGCGCCATAGCGTCGTTGACATGGCAGTGTCCGGCCATCGGTAGGGCTCTCATAGGTAGGACTCTTTTCCAACCTAGCTGATTCTGGGTGCAGTGAACAGCGCGTTCAGTCTACCAGGCACAGCCCTGCGAGTAAAAAAGCCACGGCCAAGGAAAACACGGGCCAGGACACGAACCCCGAACCCCGAACCCCTCAGAGAACTTCGGGCGAGGCAGCGCGACCGCCATCCGCCACCGCCCCCTCAGCACCCGCCTTGCCCCCGCGCGGCCCCGCCCCTCGCGCGGTGACGCACGCGGGGGCGGGGCGGAAGTGAGCGGGAGGTGGCGGCGGAAGTGGCTGCGCGCGTCGGGGGCTCAAGATGGTGAGTGCGGGCAGCGGCGGCGCCGGGCGGGCG
>VWZV01017453.1:55888-68810 GCA_013397155.1 Irena cyanogastra | reverse complement strand
ATGAACAGTCAGTTAAATATGGGGATAGTGAACTACTGCACTAAGAGCTGCAAAGCTGTTTCCTGAAGGTTACATTTTTACAGATCTTTTCCATTTCAGCTGATGATCATTTCTCACTTCCTAATTTATACTTTTTTCAAAGACTCAAGTGATTAGTTTCTGATAGCTTGTTAAAAGCAAATCCTAACCACTAGAAAAGTGACACACTAGAGCAACTTTTGGACAAGAGCAATAGAAACATGAAACCCAGCTAGCTCTAAGGAGGTTAATGACACAGCTGATATATAAGAGGATTTACTCATCTGTAAATCCCCATCAGTCCCGCAGTGGGTATGAGATAGACCAGGCTCGCAGAACTTTCTCCTTTCCTTAACCTGTCCTTCCTCTTTCCAACTTTGACCACATCAGTCACATTCACAGGTTTGCCTCTTCATTACAGGGCTAGTACTGTCAAGTTTAATCAGCTTCTTCAACCAACTTAGAGAAAATCCAGCCGTCAATGCCATCCTCTTCTGTGTTAGGGTCAAACTTCTAAGATACAACTTACATTCAGCATACAATTGCCTTCATTCAGCCACTCCTCCTTAGAATTTTTTCACTGAATACTTTTTCCCTAGGATTTTTATAGCCACTCTCTTAACTAAAATGATATTTAGAACAGTACAGTAACAAAACACATAAAATTCATAATTGTGTTTTTAAAGTCTAACAACATGGCTCATAAACCTCTAAACATCATGGTCTGTAAACAAAGTAAACCAACTCTCTGTCCATAAACTTGTATCCAGTACAGAGAAGCCAGTGGATGTGAGGGGGAAAAAGAGACTACATGTCCAAAAGAAGTTGAAGGCACTAAAAACAATGGATTCACACTCTGGTAGCATTCTCCTCAAGGACTAAAATGTACAAGTCTAAAAACTGGAAATTATAAAACCCTTTTTTGAATAACAAATGCAAGTGCCTTGGGAGTTTACCATTCATTGACCACTCTTGTAGTAGTATTCTTCATGCAAGAACAGGCTTCTAATATTTTGTCTCAGTTAAAAACTTACCAAACAATAACCATAGTTTAATTTATAAATTAGTCTTTCTTTTCAATTTCAGTCCCAGAGACACTCCTTCAGAAAAGTAAGCTCCTGCCTAGGAATGTGTAAAAGAACTTGCATCTTCCTGAAAGCATATTCTACTCTGTAACACTCATTACAACATTAACTTCCAGAGAAGCGAAAGTAAACCGGTCATTATCATCAACAGACTGTAAAAGAACTACCAAAATGCTCCATGCTACAATGTCAGAATATCAGTCACTGTCCCTATATACCAGCTCTCTGTTTCCCCAAAATCATACATCATACCCAAGATCCAGCAAATTTTATCTGAAGGTCATTAAACAGGTATTATTTCTTTATTCAACTGACAGTTAACAGGAATGCTTGGAGTCACTACATAATCTAAGAAGACACAAATGTTCATTTTGACTTCAAAAAACGCTCACTCATTTTTGTCTCCGAGTTTTCTTCACCCGTATCAATATAATTCTAGTTACAATCTTTCCATTCAAATATCAAATGCCATCACACAAGACAAACAGCCAAGTAAAACATAAGCAGCAAAAGTAATTCTTACTAGTTATAAACACTTAGTAGTCTATGAAGTGTCTGAACACCGTATTTCAACTGCATTTTTTAAGCAGGTTCAGTAATCCATGAATCATGTTTGAAAGCAAGCTCCAAAGACTTTAAGGTAGTCATGCTCCTAATAATAATTTAAGAAAGCTCTGGAAACAAACACAAATTAAACTAATTCTCTTTACAATTCAGACTAACAATATAAGAACTCCCTGAAGTTCAAGTCACAAAGGAAAACTAATAATCCTCAATCTATTTCTTTAACAGACTTTTATGGAATTTTAATTTGTTTCACATCAGTTTTTCCAACAAATAAAAGTGTTCATATGCCTTTTACAGAAAAAAATTTATACAAGATGCTAGGTGATCACCCATCGGATGATGTGTTTATCCAGCTGTGTGCTAGATAATTTGTCCAGAAAGATCCAGTGAGAGACAGTATCATAAACTTAACTGAAATCCAAAAGGATTACATCAACTGGCTGCCCTTGATCAACAAGATGGATTACCCAGTCATAAAAGGAAATCAGGTGTGATAAGCAGGACTTTCCTCTCACAAAGCCATGCTGTCTGTGATCAATGACTTTGTTGTCTTCCAGGTGTTTTTCAAATGGGTCCCAGAATAATCTTCTCCACTATCTGACCAGTCACTGAGGAGGGACTGACAGGCCTGTTGTGACCAGGGCCATCCTTCTTGAAAACTGGGATGCTAGTCAGCTTCCAGTCAATTGGCCCATCTCCAGATGTCAGACAAAAATTAGTATTTTCTTCACAGATGAAAAGGAATTCTTACTGGACTATCATTTCATAAGAAATTACTGCAGGTTTGCACTTTTAAAATCCATTAACTCATGGTATTTTCCAAATGTCTGTGCTGGAAAAAACCCACAACACTGCTTCAACACCAATGACAAAAGCTCATTTTTGTTAAAAATATCAGCTATCAATTCTAAGTATTCCCTCTGTCAATTAACAAGACGGTATACAGCATTTCCTATGCAAATTTTCTATTTTTAAACATTTTGTACATTATTCCAGTATGAACTGATTAAGAGATGCAAAGCTTGAGAGCAGTACCTTCTCTGCAGAAAAACTAATGCAAACGGACACAGACAAGCTTGTGGACAAGTATGAGTCAAGTCACCAGGTTTGACAACCAACAGCAAAATACCCTGTAACCACAGATTACATAGTGTTTCAAACACTTGAGAAATACTCTGGTATTTGGCCATCACACCACAGTGCAGCATGTATTCTGAACACATTTAGCATCATCATTAATGTCATTTATTAATGATATGTTCTACATAAAGTAATGTTAAAATAATGCCTATTGTTGGTTAAGGGGTTTATAACGGTATAAAAGGGGTTTATTTATAAAAGAATCCATTTCTCTGTGTCTCCATGCAGAAAGGATTCACAAATTTGCACTGTATAAAAATTATGTCAGTATGTTTTACACTTGTTGCCTGATTATTTCTCTGGCTGTTCTACCAAGACAAAATACAAGAACTCCAAAAAACAAAATATCAAAACAAAACAAAACCACCCCAAAAATATCCACACAAAGAAAACAAGATACAACAACAAAAAGCAGTTACCCAGCTTCACACATATATGTATCACACTCTCACTGGGATTTTTTTCTTAAGGTGAAGTTCTAGTCTGCTGTGTCATACTCCTTAAATTAAACTATTTTCTACTGTAAATTAAAAAAACCTCTGAATAAGTCTAAAACCCAGTGAGGCGTCTAATAAGACTACCTCTCAGACTGCTTTTGATTTAGCAAGAAGACGGAATTCTAAATGGATCAGTCTTCAAGACGTTATTTCCAGACCTCAAACTGGTTTTAGGTCACATTTCCAGCATTCTTTTCAAAACTGTTACTAAACAATGTGACATTATATTACAATGTTGATTCTGCCAGTTCTGTACAGATCGCAAGACAGAAATCACTTCCCAATTTCTGTATTTATAGCTCCCTTATAGCACTTATAAAGCCAAGGCTCATTCAGGGGTTTTATTAATTTCTTTTAGCAGGAAATTCACAGAAGTCGTGGAAGACAACAACTCAGCATGACTATTTCAGCACAAGTTCATCCTCAGCTGCAGTTGCTCATTCTGTCATTATCATCTCTACTGTCTGTATTCCTCCTAAATGCATGAATCTGGCAAATAACATCTTTGAAACAAAACCCAAAAGTAGTTACATACCTTGGACCACCATTACCTAAAAAGATTCACACACAGTCTTTTAAACCGCTTGACATTTTTGGGAATACATTTTGCTAGTAAAAGAGATTTCCTTCCAATAAAGTCACAACTACAACAAATAAGACTAATTATACACATACACCAAAACACAGTATTTGAATTTAGTTAAATTAAAAATACCTGTACTGTCAGCACCACTATATTGGCACATTATTCCATTAACACGAAGCTACTTTTGACAAAGTGCCACATTTGGATCTTTGTTGGATAGTTAATACTGAATAGAAATTAGAATATTCGGCTAATTCTCTCTACTATTATTAGCATTTGCAGCACAAGAGCACGTAAATAAGAGTGAAGTTGTACACTTTGTAGTGTGGCAGATTCTTAGGATCACTGCAGAGTTTGAAAGGAAAGGGAGGAATTACAGTGTGGCAAACATCCTCAAGAATGCACTCATCCTCTCCAAAATCAGGAACACCTATTTGCTATTTAGGAATAAAGACAAAAGCACCATCCACAGCAGACTGTGAACACAGTGATCTGAACTGACTTCGGCTGTTCTAGTGATGAACACTCATGTCAGTATTCATCAGCTGCAGGTCAGTAGCACACATTCCTAACCACAGAAGGCCATAGAAAGCAAGAACTAAAAAAGTCTTTGAATGTAAGAAGCCATATGTCTAAAAATATATATAATAATTAATAATAAATAATAAAAATAAATATTATAATACATAAAAGAATAAAATAATGAAATCTTACAGACTGTACAGAGCTTTGCATTATGGCAATAGCAACACTGACAATAACAAAATTTAATATAATCAAGTTAATGGAATTAAAGTTATGGAAGAGTAACACAGTTAAAGTAAAAGTGTATAATGCAGTATTTTCAGTGAGGCATGACAAAGTTGACAAGGAGCAGGTATTTTGCACCTCCTAAACGTTATTATGGCTTCCTGGCACAAAACATCACCAGCACTGTCTGATTTACACCACTTCACGAGGGAGTTAATAGAGACAGTAGTCCTGCCTTCTACCAATACAACTGTACTAACCTTGCTGAAGATATGAAACAGAATAGATGCTGTAAAATCTGTAAACCTGTTTAAATGCTCTGCTTAAACTTTCTTCTGAGACTTCTGTTTGTCAAAGCAGGAAGTTTTCTTTTCCCAGGGTCTCAAGGCATATCGCAGGATTCTGTTCCGGCACCCTGGGGTCTCATCCTCAAGGAATGCAAACCACCACAGTTTCAAGTTAAATACTGGAGTCAAGCATTCTCCAGTTTCTTATAGTGGTCACTGGCATAAAGCCAAGGGACTTTCTTAGGGTTTTTTCTTCTAGGAGGAGTACTATAGGATCATCAACCTCAAATTTGGTTGCAGTCAAGGAGTGACCATATTTTGGGTGAAAACAAGGTGAAAAACTGGAAGAAATTTTAGAGCAACCAACCCATTTAAATATAAATATATAATCAGAAAGACCTTCAGGCATCTGGACTTACTGAAGGTCATTCTCTATTTCAGGATCATTTCAATTAGCATTCAGAGAAGCACATTTTTTTCAGAACGTTACAGCCAACATATGCAGGAGTTTTGCATACACAATAACTTCAAATAAACCTAAGAATGCACTTCATCTCTCATTAAGTGGAATTTGTTCTGCAATCATAAAAACGTATTTTTACCTTTAATTGCCAACAGCAGGCTACCTCTAATCAGACATTTTTATAAAGATACTATAGTGGATACTGTAGAAAAACCTACAGACTGTTTAAATTTATGCTGTACCTTCAGGACTGGTCCTGAAGAACAGCCAAATTCATAATTGGCTCTGAATACCTGTTGGAGTTGCACTGATAAAGGCAGAAGATATCATCAAACTAAGTATCCTGCTGAGTATGGCTTCAAATAATTCAAGAACAGTCTGAGTGACAAAAAGTAACCATCAGATAGGCAAACAAAGCCCTTGCAAGTCATACATTGGTCCTGAAGATACATCAAATTACTGGAGGATCCAACTTCCCTAGCCACTGTTCATCAGTTAGGAAAAATAAACCCATTATCACTTTCGCCTAATTCGTTAAATGAGAAGAAGTATCAAAACATCCACCACTACCTCAAAACCTACTTTAAGCATGAAATAAATAATTATACCCACAGAAAAACCCTTACAAAAAATTCTCCAAAATGAGATTTCCCAGAGAGTTATTAAATATGCATAGGTATAATTGCAATGAAACTAAAAAGTAAAATGCGTGCCTGGTGTTTAAAAAAGAATTCTTCACCAGGAAGTGTTATATAACTTATCTGCCACACACTTCTACACTGTGCCTAAAAGAAAACCTCACTAGAGTAACTGTTATAAATTGACAGTTCTGTGCACTGATTCTGAGTATTATTATTGCAAATAATCATGTATGAAATTATTACACATTAAAAAATATTTTTATACTAAGTGTTGCTACAAGGGAATTATTTAGAAACAATATTCCAGTAAAAGTTACACAACTACTACACTGACCAGTATCCCGTACATAAACCTCACAGCTATCCAGGTACTTCCTGTTCCTGTTTTTACATGGAGCTTAATGTAATTCCATGTCCTGCACTTTTATTGTTTTGCCTTCATGAGGTGAATACTACAAGAAAATTTTACAGAAATGTTAAAGATCTAAATAAAAAACAAAATTGGAAAAAGGAGGTTATCCATACACAAAAAGGAAGCATCTCTGCACACTTTAATTTGGAAGTCTTCCCAAGAAGCCTATGAAGAAAGACAGTATTTACCCAAATACACAGAAAAACTTCAGGCACCTGAAGTTTTACCAGAAGTGCTGTGCCTGTTAATGCAGTTGACTAAACAGCTATGGAAGCCACAGTAGGGAAACCCTTGATTATGTCTAATTGCCCTCTACCAAAAAAACACAGAACTCTCAGCTCAGCGCTTTAAACTTAAAAGGGACTTAACCCATAAAATACGTAGCTGTTTTCATCGTTACCTTAGAAAAATGATTAATGAACAGAAGCTTCTGGGCTTTAACCTCTTACATGCATGCTATTTAATAAATTGTCATTGTAAAAAAATGTATTAAATACTCAAATATTTTACCCTGTGAATAAACATTAGTTATTTGGACCACGACGTACTTCTGCACCTCCGCTACAGCAAGCGCCTGAACAGTTTGCACAAACAGAAGTCAGACAGTTCTGATGCATGCATTATCCACACACCTCGTGGCATTTACAACTACCACAAATAAAATGCTGACCAACTTCTTACAACCCACTTCATTTTATTTTCAGTCAGTGTTGATCAAGTATCCCTTGGGGTTTTTTAAGGATTGATTTAGATTTAGTTAAGCTAATTTCATAATAAATACAGATAATCACCTGTAAGATCCAATAATCATATACCAACTATCTAGAATGCAATTGATAAACAATCATGCAGTTAAAAGACACTGTGCATTTCACAACAGCAGCATCTGAATTTCCTGCCTTGATTTTTGCATATTATATCACAATTAATGCCCCGATATCAATTAGGGTTTGTTTTTTAAGAAAAACAGTATTGAAACAGCATCAAAACAGCACTAAATATATTGTTAAACAATCAAATGAAAGCATTTTCCTGCCCATGGCAGAGCAGTTAGAACCATATGATCTTTAAGGTTCCTTCAAGCTCAAACTGTAATGTGATTCCATTTCAAAACTACCTGATTGGTCAAGAGAATATAAGAACAGCTTGCCTAGTCAGACGAATAGACCACCAACCTCAGTATGCCACTTGTAACCGTGGACTAACAGGCAGTTCCACAGGACTTGCACAAAACCAAAAGAATAAACCTCACAAAACATTTCAAATCTCAGAACATCTGTAAATCAAAAAGACAGTATCTTTAAATTTAGACATTCACAGGAAATTTTCTTCTATTAACTTCCCAAACACTTTCTGAGCCAAGAAAATGTTAGCATTTACAACAGTCCCCTGCACAAAACACCACTAATTCCTGAAAAGCCAGGAGTTTTTTTAAATATTTATTTTTACTGTATGCCCCCTAGTTGCTGAGACACAGATTGTGGCCAACAAACTAACAACCATTCTACAACCCTCATAACCACTTCTACTTGCAATCTACCATCAAAACAAACTATTTGCAAGCCAAAAGCAAGGCAAAGTCTAGTATGAAAAGAATTAATTGTTCCTCCAAGTTTAAGAGAGGAACATTCCCAACATTATCCCCATCCCTCCTTCAAACCTGTAACAAACTAAAACAAGGAACATACAGGTAAGTATTTCAGCTATTGATTCTCACTATACTTCGGAAATGCTGAAGTACAGCATGACTGTATATACGCTCTGAACATGATCTCATTTTGTTCATGATATCAACACTTTTACATATGTTATCTGAAGATACATTTCTTTTTTAAAGAACATCCTGTATGAAATTCCTTCAATGGGTCTGCTCTGTCATCCCCAGTGGAAAGGGAATCAGGGAGGCATGCAAGTAAAATCTGAAATCTGTAAGTTTTGGTGGTTTAGGATTTTTAAGCACCTAAATAAAGACTATTAGAAAATATCCTTCCATAATACCTCTGAATATTTGGGAAAAAAGGCATTTCTAAAATAAGACAAACTAGGAACTTCAGGTGCGTGCCATCAAAGATAGGGCAGAAAATGTATTAACAGTCATACTAATCTCTATACACACCTAAATTACTTGAGAGGCTGTATAATGTATAAACCAAAATTGCATATATTTTGTTCTGAGTGTTTATGTTTCTTAATAATTCTTCCTATTCATTAAAGCATTTGGAAGTAACATCTACTGGCAATGCTCTCCCAAATTCCTGTGTGATTCTGAAGTATCAGAGAATATTCAATCTAGTTTTCACCTAGTTCAGAAAACCTGAATAAACTGCACAATTGACACTTCTATGCCAGACAAGCATTATCAGCCTGCAAGCCCCATAACAAAGTGGATCTCTCAATTTTCTTCCCAAAGTTATAAGCTTTCCTAAGATACTCCTTTTTTGACACAACTTTATCTTGCTTAAGAGTTTCTGTGCATCTCTACATTATTTTCCCATCCATGTCTCTTTTGCTTTTAGGATACTATGGAGCCACTTATCACACTGAACAAACGCTTATTTCCAACAAATACATAACATTCAATATGGACTTGCTGTAACTCCTCTGAAGTGCATACGTGTCTTAGAAAAGACCATTTATCTTAGCATAACAGCTGGTCATTATTGACCAACATCGAGGTCATTAGATTAGCAGATCAAAGTTACATTGCTACAGTGAAAATCTTTTAGTTCACTAAATAGTGAACAGATCGCGTCCATTGCTTGCAGTGAACAAAACACTACACAAGGCCAGACTGCCTATTTTCAACACAGCACCCAGTGAAAGCTTGAGAAGTCACTGCAGCAGCCAGTACTACAAGTGAAAGGAAAGAACCGTACTATGTTTCAAGTACTTCACTCCTGGTATTCGACATTTCTGTACTTGATACTGGTTTGCACACAGCTTTGTCTAATGATTATGCTGCTTCACTTCTGCACACAAGCAAAACAGCATGCACCTGAGGAGTTGGAAAGGCAGCATAAACATTTCAGATTCAAGGTCTGATGTAAATGTAGATGTAAGTCTATCAGTACAAGACTTCAGAACCAAAAGGCTTGAGACCCTCTGTCAGTCATTACAGCCATGGCATAAACCTCAATCCAATGAAGTAACATGTGCTTTATTTATAAAAATGCATCCCATAGGTGGAACAACAACAACAAAAAATTAGAAGAACTCAGAAAGAATAAACTGTTGCTGCAGATCCTCTCTCCTTTCATCATCACACCTCTATGCAAAGAGCACTCCTACTAGGGGTGCCAATTCTCTACACAGGTAGAGAAAGGGGGTGAGTGGATAAACCACAGAGGAGGTCCATTAATTAATACCACAGATAAGAAAGTATCTTCTTCTTTGAAAAATGAATTCGTCTATTCAGAACACATAAATAAAATCATACGTATTGCTAAGTCACTTCGGTTTTCACATACTTTTTACAAAGCATCATTAGCAAAGCTATAAAGAACTTGCAACCGCCAGCACTGAGAAGCAGCATTTATAGAGTTTACTGTCATCTTGAAGAAACGAAGAAATAAGAATGAAATTACCTGCACCAGGAGAGTTGCAGCTAAATCATCCAGCACCCACTTCCACATAAATTATCTACTGGCATGCTATGGAATTACTGTTTTCCTTTCAACCCAGGGGGCCTCAATCATCAAAAAACTCACACTTAACATCATGATTAACATTCTCATTAGCTTCAACAGACAAAACTGTTGTTTGGGGTCCAAACTATTACAGTTTTACTGGCCACAAAATATGCTGTGACTTCACACACTAAGTTGCAAAACCAGCAAAAAATCTCACAGACCTAGTAAACATCTATCTTCAAAAAATATTCACAACACATTCCTGTATCAGTCTTCACCACTGTACAGGCTGAGATGTAAAATCCAAAGGTAATGTCCTCCTCCCCTCCTACCCTTGGCTTCCAAAGTTATAAAAAAACAAACAAAAACACCCTCATGTATAGGCACGGTGCAGCAACTCTGCTGTCTCAGTCCCATGACATTTGCACATGTATGTGAATTAACACATACATCATCAGGGTCAGAACTGCTACCGTACCTCCAGAGACATACAAAAGAAATGGTATAGTCATGGACAACAAACAGCAACCACAAACAAAAAGCAGCAGAGTTGGCTAGAGTGCATCAGGGAGTCTAAAGGCCATGTGAGCTCAGAGAAGCACTTAATCAGCCAGACATAACTTTTCAAGTCTCCGAACTACTCTTCATGTTAGGGTACAGCAGTACCTCATTTTAAAGTAACAAGCCCATAACTAAAATAAATACTTCACGGTGGTTTTCTCTGGTAATGAATAGCACTAAGCAACTTATTTATAAACATGCTATATCACTAAGACGCTAGAAAAAACAGGAGAAACAGCTAATTGCTCTCCACTAGCAACACCCACCCATGTTCACCATAGATTTTAAATTCAGCCATTTCACGAGGTTTTAAATAGTAAGACTAGCAGTAAGTGAAAAAAACAGTAAAACCTCTTCAATTGTTTCCCTTGGTGGTTTTGGTTTTAATTCTTTCTTAATTACAGTTGTAACAAAAATAGTGCAAAATATATGCTTATTATAGAGCCAAGAAGTTCCTAAAGAATTGCCTAGACTCGGGTATACTTCTTGGTTCTGAAATCCGAAAGCAAATGTCTTGCAAGCGCTGGCTGCTGTTGCAGTGCAATTTGACGGAATGCTACTTCAAGATCATGAGCATTCACTCAGTACAAAAATCACAAAAAAAATTTTGGAAGCAATAAAGTCTGCTAATATTTTTTTAAATTTTTATTATGTACATTTCTGTCCTATAAAAAGATAATGGCTCCTGTGCGGATACCTCACATTCAGCGGATTTCGTAATCTGTTTATAAACTGGTTATAGTCTATGCATGATTTCTTTTACTTGCAAAAATAATTAGTAAAATTATCCTATTACTAAAAGCAAACGTGAGTCGCAAGAAATGTATACTGCAACTCCAGCACTTGCTCTCTATCCTGAAAAGTTATTTCCGTTCCTGAGACGAAGTTGGTATTTTTTTGAATACTGAAATGACCACACTGCAGACTTATTGATTCCTCGTTCTTCTCCAATATGAAATCTCCAAAGAACCGAGTCCGAAAGAAAGAGAGAACAGATTCGACCTGTCTCTAATTGCATGCCCGGCTAAGTCTTTTACTTAGGATTTACCTGAACTCCTTTTCCCCGTCCTGCCCTTGCTCGGGAGGCACGGCCGCCACCTAACTCCCTCTTTTCCCTCCAAAGCCAGAGCTCGCTGAGCTGCAGGGAGATGTCAGCCCTCCGTCCCAGGCCCGGAGGCTCTTGCTGTCGGTAACCCGCACGGGGCCGAGGAGCCCCGGAGTCATTGTGTTGCGGGAGCCGACCGCAGCTGTCAAGGCGCAGCGCAGCTCGCCCCGCCGGCGGGGAGGCGGGCTACAGCCCAGCTCCGCGGCAGCGCCCGCCCGCCCTTCCCCGGCCGCGCTCCGGACCCCGGACGGCGGCTCCGGGCGAGCGGCCTGCGGGGCCGGGGCCGCTCCGGAGCCAGGCGGGCGCCATGCTACAAACCAAAATGGCTGCCCCGGGGAGGGAGCCCGGCTCGGGCCTCTGCCGGTACCGCCGCTCTGCCCGCAGGACCTCGCCCAGGTACCGTCCCTGGGCCACGGCGACCGGTTCGGCCTCGGGGGCCCCGCGGACCCCGCTCGCCCAGGCAACGTGGCCCCCGGAGCCAGCCGGGCCAGTCTCAGATCACCCTCGCCCCCCGTACCTGGAGCTCGGCCCGNGGTGGGGGGGCTGCGCCGAGCGGGTCCGGGTGTCAGCGCAGCGCGGAGCCGCCGCCAGCCGCCATTACAGCCCCGCAGCCCTCCCACCCTCCCACCCGGCCGGGCGGGGAGCGAGCGGCGCCTGCCGGGAAACCGCGGCCTGGCCTCCGCCGCCGCCTCCCGCGGCCCCACGCGCCTGCGCGGGAGGGAGGTGAGCGCTGCGCCCGGGGGGAGCGGGACGGGCCCGGGGTTGGCAGTGGCTTCCTGCGGTGGGGCGGCCTCGCCCCCGCCTGGGCCGGTCCTGGGTCTCTCGGTGTCGGGNAGCGAGCCCACTCGTGCTGGATGTAGTGCAGGATCCCCGGGATGGTGTAGTGCTGGGGCCGGGACAGCTCGGCGGGGCCCGCCGCCTCCTGACCGGCCGGGGCCGCGGGGCCCTGGGGCTGTGGCTGTTGCCCTCCTCCTCCGCCGGCTCCAGCCCCCACGCAGCCCCCACCCGACGGCAGGTTCATGTTCCCACCCGCCTGCGGCGGCGGCTGCTGCTGCGGTCTCGGGGCGGCCGCCATCCCACCGCCTCCTCCGGCTCCAGGGTGCTCGTCCATTGTCTGCGGGGAGCCCTCCTCCTCGTCCCGCGGCGGGGGCCAGGAGCAGGGGCCGGGGAGGGGGCGAGCG
>VWZV01017453.1:4936-55690 GCA_013397155.1 Irena cyanogastra | reverse complement strand
TCCCGTCTGCCCCGGGTGACAGTCGGAAGTGGCGGCGAGGTTCGGTTCGCCCCGCCACTCGGGAGTGGCGAACGCCCGGGAAGGGTCGGAGGGAATGCGGCCAAGCTGGGGCCTGCGTCCTAAAGCGACGTGCAGCCAGAGCGGGTCCAACACTTGAGCTTTTGAGACTCTGCGCGGTTCAATGGTGCGCTGAGTTTGCCCTACAAGGAGGTGGTTTAGAATAGATATATTAAATTTATGGTATGTTTCTGGAAGTTGGCTAAGCTCTGGTCATCTTCATGATACCTCGGTTGTGACGTCTGTAATGTAGTCCCCCCTTGAGGAGGAAGAGTGCACCATGTTCGCTATTCAAAACTCTTCCACATGAGGACGGTTTTGCAAGAAATTATTGGTCTGTTTTATCTGGCTCAGTTTTATCAGTGATAGCAATGCAGTGTCTGAGCCTGTAGTTTGACTATGGTGAAATTGCCTCGATTGCAAAATACTACTCTGAAATGTAATACTTAAAAATTATCGTCACATCCTATTTCAAATGATCCATAGGTCACCCGTTTTCAGTAAGATAGGTCTTTGGTTTTGCCTCTCTTCAAAATTTTTACATGCTGTACTCATTCACTACATGGGTAGTTTCCTAAAAAAAAGGTCAATTCTTGACAGACTTTGAATTCTGTTAATTACTGGAAAAAAATACTGTTTGTCTCAGTACTGGTGTTTCCTTTTTTTACCAATCTCTCCTTAGGTGTGTATTGATGATTCAGTTAGTTCATCCAGTCCTTCTTTTCTTCTCCATTAAATCATTTCCTACTAAAATGTCATTGTCCATTCTTCCTGATTCCATACTGATTAGGCAATCTAAATCCAGCTCCTTTCCACCTCAGCTGATTCCTTTTCATTGTCTACTGACAGTTACCCAATAATTATTAAAAACTGAGACTTAGCTCATAACTAGTTTAACCTTTTGTTTAGCTGCAATTGTTCAGGACATTCCTCATTCCTGAGTATATGGGAGTTATTGCAGTTTAATTCTGTTACTATATTCAGCCAGCATTTTGACAACAGCAAAGGAAAATGTTTTTATTCTTTCCTTCCTCCCTTGACTTCACTAGATAATTAAGGTTGCTTTTTTGAAAGTATCCCTGTCCTGAAATTGAACAGAGTGTTTTATTTTAAAGCCACACAGACTTACTTGTTTCATCTTTTTGATGAATTGTTCTGGGCATAGTAATAAACTAGTGCAAAAATTATTTTTACTGGTAAATTTAAAATAGTATTTGGCTTTATTAAAGCCTTGTCCACTGATAGAACAAAAGTAGGAAGACTAAGCGTTCTGATTATGTATGTGGTCTTCAATTGCTACATGGTTTTTTGCAATAAATCTATAGGAAGCTCAATAAACAAAGATATAAAAAATACTTGTTCCTTTTGCTACACCTCCTTTTGCTTCATGCCTCCACCATTTAGCCATTTTTAAATTTTCATTAATGCTTTAACTTCAGTTTAACCCATTTTGTTCTACATTTGGTGAAGGCATATGGGGAGCAGCTGAGGTCACTTGGTCTGTTCAGCCTGGAGGAGACTGAGGGGAGACCTCAGTGCAGTCAACAATTTCCCCCTGAGGGGAAGAGGAGGGGCAGGCACTGATCTCTTCTTTGTAGTGCCCAGTGACAGGACCTGAGGGAGCCGAGGGAATGGCCTGAAGCTGTGCCAGGGGGTGGCTTAGATGGGATATGAGGAAAAGGTTCTTCACCCAGAGGATGGCTGGGCACTGGAACAGGCTCCCCAGGGCAGTGGTCACAGCGCCGAGCTGAGTGAGTGACAGAGCTCAAGAAGCTTTTGGACAATGCTCTCGGGCACAGGATGTGACTTGGGATTTTCTGTGCAGGGCCGGGAGCTGGACTCAGTGATCTTTGTGGGTCCCTTCTAACTCAGAATATTCTATGATTCTACATTTCATACACACATAAAGTGCTGTTAGATTTCTGCATCCAGAAAATCAACTTGTTTAGAGTTGGACAAGGCAGTACATTATTTGCCTATAGTTCTATCTAAGATTTATTTTTAATTCTTGGTGAAGCAGTTCTGTAAATATGTAGTCATGCCATTTTTCTTTGTGAGATTTTATCTCTTACATTCTAGCTAGGAGCCCTAGAATGTTGCAGACCTTTCTTTGACTGAAATAACTAAAATACCTCTAAATCTGTAGAAATTGACTAGAGTGGTTTTAGTTTGAGAGATACATGTCTAATTTGAATTACAGCTATACTGCAAGTACAATTCAAACTTAGGTTGTGTTTTGTTTTTTTTAATTTATATAAATATTGGTGAAATCTGTGACAAACTAAATTCAGTGCTGGTATCTATACCAGGGGAATAATTAAAATTATATACTGCATGTAGAATCAGCTGGGTTGGCTCTTGACATAAGATCTTTTTATCTGCAGAACAGGTATTGCAGGCTTTGCCTCTCTGTGAGGTCTCAGCAGCTATCTGAAAAGTAGTGTCACTCAAACAGGGACAAGTTACTTT
The DNA here is from genome assembly GCA_013397155.1 of Irena cyanogastra. Classification (NCBI taxonomy): domain Eukaryota; kingdom Metazoa; phylum Chordata; class Aves; order Passeriformes; family Irenidae; genus Irena; species Irena cyanogastra. The sequence continues at coordinate 53,164 of VWZV01017453.1, read as the reverse complement.
GAGGTGTCTCATGTGGTTATGCAGCCTGCAGAGCTGACATGTCCTGGAGCAGCTCCTGAACCATGTCAGCCTGGTAGCGTGAGTCACACAGGCCAATCACGATATGAATTTTCTCTCATAGATACTTATCTGCAAGAGATATTTTAATGAGAGTGAGATCTAACACACTGTAACAGCTCATATTTAAATCGCAGTAGCTAAACTGTATGTCATCTGTATGCATGCCAATTTATCCTTACAGAAGATGTATTTTGTAAGGAAAGTAAAGGAGAGAGCTACTTAGTCACTCCAGAAGGTAATTTCTTTTGAAGAAAAGTTTGCAGCTTCCAGAATTGTTACATCTTCCCCAAGCGATACCTTCTGAGGGTCTTCATTCAGTGATAGAGTTCCAAAGGTGTTTTGTAGATTGGGTTTGCAGGACATGCAAGGAAGCATATACCATAGGCTGTTCTGTACAAAATTTCTAATGCATGGCTGACTGGGATGGAGAGAGTTGGACTTGACAGTCCATCAGGATCCCAATAGTCTCTTCCAGTCTTCGGTTCCTAAGCACATTTGTGATGCAGACAGTTGTCTAGTGACCTGGAATGAGAGAGCCTATTCATTTCTGACAAACAGCTTTCAGATAGTAATGTCTTTTCATTACTAAAATGAGCAAAATAATGGCAGAGATATGAAAGGCTTGCATCTTGTCACCAATTTCCTTGAACCATTTGATTCTGCATGCATAAAAGCATCGTAATCTGTGTGTGTGTGCACGGATACACACAGACATGTGCGTGAGAATGCTCAGAAAAGCATGTAAGAGTTGTATCAGAGGAAAGGTAGCTGGCTTTTTAAGTAGAGTACTGATTATTGGTCATAAAAGATAGCTTGTCAAATACAAAGAACTTGAAGGAATGGGTTTCTTTACCCATCAACATACACAGATATGCTTTTTGTTTGTTTATTATACTTGGCAGGTTTCTTTACATCCTATATCTGCAAAACTCATTTAAACATGTTTTCTCTATCTGAAAGCCAAGATGAAAGGAGAAGAAATAAATTTTGTTTGTTAGAAACAAACTCAGTCATTTCCCTTTTTTGCCTAAATTGTGCAAGCAAATGTTTTTACTACTACAAGTGATTTTTTCAGAATTAGTTCTAAAGGAAATAAAGAAACCCCTTAAGATGTTTTTAACACTAGCACTATTCTCAAAGTCAGCTATGCTTGCATACTTTTTGTAAATTTTTACAAAGTTATTATTTGAACTTGTTAATTTATTCCACTTTTTCTGCACAAAACTGTGTGCTTGTGCTGCCACTTACATGAACAAAATTTCTGGTTATAATCTTGAAATCTGTCTTTGGAGCTGGTGGGAAAATACAGAAATGCCTACAGAAAGAGTGGACCTCTTTCCTACAGATTCAAAACCTGTTTATTATGTTTTCCAATCCTATGAATAATAATTGTCTCATAAATTACAGATAACAATTTTGAGTGCTACTGTGGTTCTACCTCTGCTACAATCTTATTTGTTTTTCTTTTTTTCATCTATTCTGGATAAGAGCATTTGTGCAGATTCTAAAAAAAACAATCTGGTCGTAATATTTTCATCTGTAAAACAATCCAGGCCATTCATAAGGATACATGCAGATAAAATAGTAGTAACATCAGAAAGGGATTAACCATGTACAAAGATTAGTTTAATAAAGGAATAATTAGGATTAGGGGCCAATCCTGCAATAGGATCATACATATGAATTTGTCATATGTTTTGCTGTTACATATTGCTTAATGGAAACTCAAAGTACAACAGCTCTGTCAGTGCTCCTAGGTAGTTGTACTGGTCTCCCTGTCCTCCTGTCCTCAAGCCCGTGGTACTATTTATGATTAAATTATTAAAATAGCTTGGATCAAAACAGAAAACCATTAATTCTTGTTTCAGCAGTGCCAAACAGAAAGATGAAGTGTAAAACTCAGATGAAAAAAGAAAAGCTGTCTACGCCACAGTTATTATGTGTTTAGCATGGACATACGTGTTTTCCAGTTGGTCTCCCGTGTCTGAGCTTGCTTAAAACAATGGGCAGCATTTCTTAGATTGTTTCTCTTTCATGCTGCAGCTCCTTCTTAAGTAGCTTTAAAGTTTCAGGTTCCTTCTGTCATGAGGTTGGCTCTTGCTAGGAGGCCTCGTTCTGAGCTGAGCTGGAAGGAGTTGCTCATTCTTGTCCTTCTTGGAAGGTTTTTATCAAAAACTGACTACTTCATCTTAGTATTTCAACTTTATGCTTAAAAATATTAAGACATCTTATTGCAACTCTTAACTTCAGGCAGCAATTCAAAATAGAATGTGGGGGGGAAAAAAGAGCTGTATAGCAAAGATTGTAGATGGTAGTCTCCCGTTTAGTCATCAATGTCAGTCTACTTGCCATCCAACAGTGAAGATCCCATCATACATTTTTATCTGGGCTGTTTTTTATCTTAATGACCTGGTTCATTCTTTCTCAGAATTCGTGCTGATTCAGAAGCCCTGGGTGCAGTGCACAAGCTGCGAGCACCGCGGCAGCAGCACTGACCAGCATCCACGACTCTGCTGTTGGAGTGACACAGAAGAAGTGTGTTCCTGAAGAGGCTTCATGTGCCTGGGGTAGGTGAGAAAGGGTGAGAAAGGCTCTGAGATTGTTGTGATTCCTAATAGATTCTGTTATCTTGAGGGCTGATCCTGAAGTAATTAACACTGAACTAAGAATGAATTCCCAGTATCAACTCACATTAGTAAAAATACATTTGAAATTACATATGGAAATCTAAACTTTGTAGATGAAGTAAACCACAGTACACTGAGAAAAAGAGGGTCACTTTCTTGAGATCCAAGTAATGGTAAAAGAGGTGGCTTTTTGGAAAACAGTGACTACTATGAATCAGAAGTAAGCAATAATTAATGTCAGCACAATATATTGGGACTTGTTGCATCACTGTCATGAAAGATGTTGTATACCCATTGATAGTGTATAGCCAGCTTATTCAAATTGCTAATAATATGATGTAGCACCTATGGAGCTTGCCTTGTATTTTTCCCCCTCCTGCTTTTCTGCATTAAGATACACTGTTTTTACTCAAAGAGCTACACTGTATTGTTTCATGGCTTCCTGATAGATTTTTTTGTTTAAACTTTGTCACAGAAGCTGTTAGACCTAAGATGCACCAGGTAAGGACCAACTGTTCAGAACTGGAAAAAAAAGGAGTAACTTTTGCAGTAGTTGCTGTATTTCCAGTGCACAAACCTCAAGATTATTTGGGTCAATAAATCTGGGATGCAAATAGAGAATCAGATGGAAAACATTACAGTGATTGTTCTCAGGCATTACAGAAAATAACCCAGAACTTCTATTTCAAAAAATTACATCTGCAGCTTACTCTATTTGCATGCTTTTCAAAACATCAGAGATGTCAATTGTTTAGCAAGACGATTCTGACATATGCTGTGCTCTTTTTAATGCCCTTTTTTACTCTACATTGCATCTGGTATATTTATATTTTACAACTATATGTCAGTGGTGTTGGCTGGATTAATATTTATTTATATTGAGATAAAGCTCTTTTGAGTAATTAATGTGACCCAATTTCTCTTTAGCTACTGAAGAGCCACACTTAGTTTTCATTAAGTGCAGAATTTACCTTTTGCATCGGTGTGGGAAATCAGACAGAAGACAGATTTCAATAGCTCCTGGTCCAGCTCAAGATATGTATGGATACTTCAGATACCCAAATATTTAGGAGTCTTTCATTCTGCATTAAAGAAATGATCATTTGTTGTGGCCCATGCCTTTCTCTTTGTCATCTCTCCATTAAATTTGATATGACAATGGTATGAATGTAATTGTTAAATACAAGTCAGGGAGGGGAAAAAAGTGCTTATAGGCAAATTTTGCTCTTAGGAACTGTATTAGCGTGGTTTGATATTGGGCAAATTTCTGATGTTTGCAAACCAGTTAGCATGCAAGAAGAAAATGGTGAGTAGATTTATATGGTTTTGAAGAAGTAATTGTTTACTCCTCCAATTTCCCAAATCCTATTAGGAAATTAATTTGATTGAAATGTGAAAATTTCAAAATGTGAAAGCTGTTATTTATTAGATGGTTTGTGAATAGTTGTGTCGGGGGGAAAAGGGAGTTTTTCCATGGGATGTGTGCAAAAGATTTGAGATTTTTTTCTCAGTGTCGTATGTTTTGGCAAGAAATTCAGTCATAAGTATATGCATACCTGGGGTGGATATCTTTTAGGAAGTCTTTATTCCTATGTATTACTACTCTTTTCTTCTTTCCTTCTCCTAGAAATACTTTTCTTGATTCCTGCACCTGAAATTGAAATCTACCACTGAAAACAACAAAAAAGAAATGATAAAATTTTTTCTTATGGTTAACAAACAAGGTCAAACAAGACTGTCCAGGTATTATGAGCATGTAGAAATTAATAAACGGACAATGCTGGAAGCTGAAGTAATCAAAAACTGTCTCTCCCGTTCAAAGGATGAGGTAGGTTTTGTAAGTTTTATTTTATCCACATCTCACACCTTTCCAATTGATAGTTCTGAAACCTATCAGTGTCTATCGCAGGTCATGATTTCATTTGTAGCCACAATACAAAAATTTGAGTTTCTAGATTGTGGGTTCAGTCAGTTGAACTGTTATTCTGTATTGAATAAATATGTTTTTCTAAGGCTTACAGAGATTTGGAATTGTGTATATCACTGTCATGAAGATTCCTCTTCTTTGTTTGAAGAAGCTCAGAAATCCAGGAAAACTCATTGTTACTACTGTTTTCCCAGAAGGTAGAAGGCAGAGTACTGACAGCTCCGAGTTTAAACTTAGGGTAGAGGATTCCAAATGATGAAAATATTATCTAAAGCACAGGAGAGTTTGGAAACACAAATATTTAGGTCTCTGTATTAGACTTCTTTATCCAAAAGAAGTGTTCATGTGTTCTGCAAGAAAGTCAGAAAACATAGAAGTTGGAAAATTTTTTGGATGAAAGTTGAGATTTTCATTGCTCTCTTAATTAAATCATTGATTCTTTAAGAGAAGCACCAAACTTTTCCACACTGACTTGAGCTAGAGAAGAAATCTGTGACTGTACAGTGAATGAAGTTTTTTGGTTTGTGTTCTGAAGTCATTTTCTTTTCATTAATGGTGTGTATTATTCACAGCACTCCTCACATACTTCATTCTAGGAAATCTGAATAAAAATAGCCGTTCTTAGAAGTCCGTTAGTTCGCAGCTTTGACAGTGGCTAAAGAAAGGAAGGTCTTCGTTGCTGCTCTTGCCAAGGGCATTTCCGAGCACAAGTTCCAGCGCAGGAGCTGCCGGCGCTGCCGCTGCCATTTCGGGCACCGAGCGATATGACAAGAGAGAAAAGGCGGCGGCATGTCCTCTAGCGGCGTGAAACGGCGCCATCTCCTGGCTCCCTCCTGTTGGGAAAGACATGTTAATTCCCTACTGGGTCTGGAAGTCTAATAGTCTTAATTTTTACATTAAAATATTGATAACTTTTTAAACAGGAAAATTACCTTTAGATCTCTTTTTGAAAGGGCTTGCAAATGAAAATCATGGGAAAGTTTTGGGTGCCTTTATAACCCCAAACAAGTCTCTTCAGTTCTGTGTTTTTCAGTTTTTTCATTTAAAAAGTGGTGGCATGTTTTCTGCCAGCACATGAAAAGTGTGGTGTAACAGTTACCGTACTAAATTTCTTTCAAGTTAAAATTGATGAATCTTGGGAAATCCATGTTCTCTGTGGGTCTTACGGACCTGAAAGCTCAGGTCCTTTGAGCAATGTGCTTTATACTGTTGTATGCTTAAATGGCAGCTGCTATATTTGACTCATTTTGCTTCTGCCTAGTGCTCTTTCGTTGAGTATAAGGACTTCAAGCTGGTGTACCGACAGTATGCAGCCCTTTTCATAGTTGTTGGCATCGACCAGACAGAGGTAAGAAATTATATACTCTCTTGCAAGCTCATCTTCATCCAGTATGGAATTAGAGCTTTTCAAGGAGTTATTAAAAACAAACAAACAAAACAAAAAAAACTCAAAACAAACAAAAAAAATGCAAAAAAAAACCCCAAAAAAACCCAAAAAACAAAAACAAACCACAAAACCCCAAGCCGAACAAACAAATTCCCTCTCCCCAAATTTTTTTATTTCTTTGAAGTAAGAGAGGTATAAAAGCAACTGTGCTATGTTTGACTTTGGTCTTTAGCAGTAGAATGAGCTACTACCATGAGATAGTCTTCCTGAGCCTTGTACTGATTCTGCACAAATTTATGTGAGATGGGATTTCTCAACAAATGTTAGCATTACAGCCAGGTCAGCTGTCTCATCTGTGGTGATGTCTCACTGTACTTAATGTCCTTGGCCAAAGAAAAAATTCCTATACTGTCAGCTATGCCAATTATTTTGCTTTTCAAAAACGGAACAAAGAAAAGGGAAAAAAGCTGACAAGTACTGTTATTTCATATGCTCAGGTTGCACCTGGGAGTTCTTAGTGTTTGCATTGATAACTGGCTCTCAGAAATTAATTCACCAGTTACTGTTGGAGACCTTAACAGGGTGGTGTGGAAGGTAGCTGCTGCCTACCACAGTATCTTCAAGTCAGCGTTATCATGGCAGGCAATTTGGGACAAATTATTTTGGCTTTGCTACAGAAATCACCCAGCAGAGGCTGGCTCTGTGCTACAGCTGGCTGCTGTGACTTCAGCATGGGTAAGCTTAAGCTAGTTAGCCACGTGTGTCCGTAGAGCTGAGCTGGGAGGGGGTGGAACAAAGGCTGCAGTGGGACGGCAGCAGCCCGGGTGAGAGAATCCATTGGCTGTTGCAGAGCTGCTCTGTGTGGCCGGCCGGAGCTTCTGCCCTGAGCACTGCCCAGCTCTCAGCCCCTCACCTGGGTAACTGCATGGCCTGAGCAGAGGGCTTACTCTGTTGTGTAGTAGCTTTTCATTCACCACAAACTTGTGAATTAACACAAAGAATACTATTACATTTTCTAGATATTAGTTTAATATTCAGTTGGTTTTAATTTCAGAATGAGATGGCAGTATATGAACTAATTCATAATTTTGTGGAAGTTTTGGACAAATACTTCAGCAGAGTGGTGAGTGAGACACTGAATCTGTTATGAAATATTTTTTCTCTTTCAGAACTTCAGTGAAGTATCATTTCAGAGAATAAATCAAAGGAGAAAAATATTTAATATTTTAGAATTTTGATAAATATCACTGTGGGGAAAGGCAGTATGAGCTGATTTTTCAGAGAAGTAAAAGTATACATGGGTTATAAATTATCAGACAAGGAATACCAGAAATACTTCTGTTAGAAAAGCATGGGTTTATGAGTTTTATGAGGTTTCTTTGGATCATATACTCTTAAATTAGCCATAGGCATTTTATATGTTTCAAAGAAATAAAGAGGTTTTACTTTGCAGTTCTTATGCACTTCATAGCATTACATTCCCCAAATGAACTTCATTCATGATTAAGATGGTGTAAGCATGAAGCAGGGAACTGACGTCACTCTTACTGAGCAAGATCAGAGGAATGGAGGAAAAGAAACCTCAAAAACCAGTCTGTACTTGTATTCCCCATATTGTTGTCAGGCAACAGTGGATATCTGATAAAACAGCTATTATAGAGATAGTAATTTTGTTAAGGATTCAACATCAGACATGGCTCCACTTAAAATGACACTGTTCCTTTTGGTGGGAGATTTTTTTGCTTGCTTGTTTTTACTAAGTTTGAAAATGTAGCATTGTAGTTCTGGTTAGAACATTTGCTATTTAATATAGGGTTTGTAATAATCTTGTTACAAAAAAAAATATTTCACTGAAATCATACTTTGTTGCAGTTTCAGTTAACTTTTGCTGAAATGTGTTGAATATCCCTCTTAGAAAAGAGGACTGGATAGTTTCCTCTGTAGTCCAGGTGCTTGAGGGTACTACACTGGTAACTGTACATACAAGATACCAGTATGCAGGGTCTATAACTGCTTTCCCAGTTCTAGTACCAGAGCAGGCATGGCAGCTCTCCCTCTGTGAATTCAAGGACATGCTTGAAAAAGTCATCTGCACCCTTCACTGTTTAGATGCTTGGCAAATCTTTTAGGCTGTTATCTCAACTGACGTCGCCCCAGCCCACTGAAACTGCTGGTACTGAGTATATCACTTTCTGACTACACTGAGTTCAGAATTTTTCTTAAAATTGCTGACTGTAGTCCCAACCTAAGCAGTGATAACCAGGAATGGGATTAGATCTCAGCGGCACAGGAATGCACAATAAAATTTAGTCACATCTTATTTGTCTGATTGAACTAATAGTTGCCAACCACCTCTCAAATTTTATTCAATTAAAACATAGCAAAAATAGATGTAGTTCTTATTCATATAAATGTACTATATACATAATCCTTTGACCACACAAATAACCCAACCACTGATAGCTGTTGGAAATTTGCTGAGTTCATCATACCAGAGGGTTTTTTTTAATTTTCCATAGCATTTTGGGGTTGAGACAGAGGAACCTAAAAGGGGAGTGCTAAAAGAAATCTCATGCCATTTGATGGTTCTGGTTTTAATATCATATAACACAATAAATGGCAGAGCAATAAGACAAGGGCTGTTATTCTAGCTGGGGTTTCTGGCAGTAACCACAGAGCAAGAAAGTATAAATCTGTACTTCTACAGATTACTGTTTAGGATTTGCAGAATTTTAGCAGAATCCCGAATTATGATGATGGCAATGGAGACAGAACTCTGGGAAAGGAGAGAATATGTGTCCCACTCTAGAAGGAGATTTTGTCATCTATTATTTTTAGACTTGAAAGCTTTAAACATTCTCATGTACTCTATTTTTATCTAATGGAGTTTACAGAGCTTGAATTCAGATATGAGAACAAACATTAATGGAATTAGGAGGAAAGCTTTCAAAGCTGCTTGTGAGATGTAATTCTGAGTCCCCTTCACTTTTATATGGCTACCCAGGAAAAATTCTGCATACTGTTCAGAATTCCAATGTCTCCAACTACTTTTTAAAGCTGAGAAAACTTAAACTGATCGGGCCCTTAAAATGCAATTTCTGTGATACATCAAAAACTTCTAATTGAAGAGTGGCAGAGTCACTCAGCAGAAACCTGTAGACTGGAACTAGTCCAGTTCAGATCATCTTTAGACCACAGAAATAGTACCAATTTTACCAGTAAAACCTTACCAGCTTTACTCTGCCTTAAAACCAGGTTTAGGCCATGAATGAAAACCACATTATCAAACTAAATTCTCTAGGAAACAGGTAAAGATTCCCTCTTTTAGTAGAGACTGGGGAATCTCCACCCAACTCTGCAAGATCTTAAGTGCTAAGGCTGATTAATTCTTTCTAAGTTTAGCTATTTAACTGAGGCACCTAAGTTAGAAATTTGGTCATCCTAAGCTCCCATTACTGGCAGTGGAGACCAATGAGTATCTCGAGAAAGTGAGTCATGCCTCAAGTGTGCCGAGTCAACTGGTGAAGATCCCCATCTCTTCTGCTGACTGCAGAGAGACCACGAGGGCTTCTAGCTCAGACATTGTGGTTAAATGAGTAATACTGCTTGGGGTAAATCCAAAAATAGAAGGGAAATGATGACTATATGAAGAATTGTGTTGCTGAGGCTGGAGAATACTTAGAAGTGCTAAGGGTCCAAAGCTTGGAGTTGCCTTGCCTTTCCTAATCTATGCAGCCACTACCACAGCCATGAGTATATACAGTGTCTAGATTTTGCTGTTGAAAGGCTATGCAGCAACAACTTTAACTGTGTTAACTTGGCATTGATGTCCTGGTTTTGCAGGAGGAGGAAGAGAGAATATAGGGCTGGAACTGCCATGATTAGAGCTGCTGGTTTTCCACCCACTCACTCAGATGGCACTGCCTATATTCAAATTGTTACTTCTAGGTGACCTCAGTGAGTTGGTTTTTTTTTTAAGTAAAACATTAGCTTTGATTACAGAGACAGATAACATATGCAAAGCAAAGCAGTGTTGCAGGAAAAAGCATGTAGTTGTCCAGTCCAGAACAGAAATCTGAATCACTCTAAAATTTTCTATCATTATTTTGAAGACTTTCTTTATCCTTTGAAGGGATGTGTAATGTTTAATGATTATGAGATGAGATGAAATCATCTGAGATAAGAGATCAAACTCTAACTAATGGCTGTCTATCTCTTTTCCCTGCAGAGTGAATTAGATGTATCCTTTTCAGCATCAGAAGTCCATTTGTTACAGCTTTTTGGTGTATGTTCCAGTTCATACTTGTCACTCAGGTCAATGCAGATGTTCACCAGTTTTGCACTTGGAGTAAGTAGCACCATTTTGGCACCTTTCTGAAAGCGTAGCTGATGTTCACATGGGTCACCTATTTAAATCCTCCATCATTAAGATAAGCCTGGTTCCATTTAAAGTAAGACACAGAGAGCTTGCTTTGAGAGAACTAAACACATGAAAAGTTAAATTCATGGGGAACTTTCAGGCTTAACTAGTTTAAGGTTTCACTTTGAGTTACAATAAAATAGATACTGAAATTACTGTAGTAACAACTGAATGTTACAGCTATGTCTTGAGCCAAATAGCAGCACTATTTGTAAGATTATGTTTGCAGTTTGATCTTACTTCATGAAAGCAAGAAGTGAGTTTTACTTTCTGTATCTTTGGAAGGAAGTAAAAACCTGTGAGGAGAATATTTAGGAAATCAGGTGTTAATTTCTTTTCCCACTCCTTCCCTTACACTGCTGTATTTTCATGTGTATGTTTTGTAGGGTATTAATTAAAATATGATTTAAAACTCACCCAATATAAAATACAGTCCTGAACAATTAAACACAAATAGCAAGTAAATAAAACACAATACTGGAGAATGTAGCACAGTCTTCCTTCTCAGTTCTTCCAATTCCACTGCGTGTTGACTCTACTCCAGCAGTTCTTATGCTTATATTTGTTGTTCGTATGCTTATGTTGTTGGTTAAGTGCAGATCTGCTAGTACAAAGAGTTTCAGTTACACACCTGAAATACAGTTGCCATCTTGCAATCAAGTACTGTCAAGTAATTTAGTTTATTGACTTTATGAATTACCACTTATGAAGAACATAGAATAAGTCTGTAATTTTTCTTGTTCTTACTTCTTTACTGTAAAAGGAAAAAACAAAACAAAACCACCAGGAAATAATTAATTTCACTTTTGAAAATATTTTAAAGTTTGGTACATGCTGCAACTCTGCCTCATTTGCTGACTATATACACACACACAGACACATATATATATATATATGTATATATAGATATGTACATACACTCACACATACTGTCCATGTTTCCTTCCTGAAATTTAGAAAATGATGTGGTGTTAGTAAAACGCCCTTAAATTCGCTGATACTATGAAAGAGCAATAGTGACATTCCAGTGTGAAGGGACACTTAAGAGTGTGTGAGTGATTATAGAAATACATTTTTTTGTATTCAGTTAGTTCTAATCCTGAACTATGTGTTCATGTATATGAGGTTTGCCAAATTAGAGACTAACCTAACCTATTTAGTACTTACACATAAAAAGAATCCCCTATGATTCCATATAGTGTACTTTGAGCATGCAATTGCCTGATTATCTGAGTCATACTGACGATTCTAAATTCTGCTGCCTCTGCTCAGTGATTTCCTACCGAGAGCTCTACACCTTGAGCTACTCTTACTAGCCCATTTAATAGCTGAGAAAGGCTCCTGCATATCATGGAATGGTTTGGGCTGGAAGAGACTTGGTCATCTAGTTCCAAATCCCTTGCCATGGGAAGGGACACCTTCCACTAGACCAGGTTGCTCAGAGCTCCATCCACCCTGGGTCTTGAACACCTCCAGGGATGAGACATCTATGACTTCTCTGGGAAACCTGGGGTAGTCCCTCACCACCTTCACAGTAAAGAATTTTTTCCTAATATCTAATCCACATCTGCTTGCTTTCAGTTTGGAGCCATTTCCCCCTTGTCTTGTCTCAATGTGCCCTGGTAAAATATCCCTCTCTAGCTTTCTTGTAAGGTTCCCCTTTAGGTACTGGAAGGCCTCAGTTAAGTCACACCTAAATCATCTCTTTTCTAGGCTGAACAATCCCAATTCTCTCAGTCTTTCCTCATAGGAGAGATGCTCCACCCTTCTAATCATCTTGTGGCCCTCCTCTGGAGTCAGTCCAGCAGCTCCATGTCCCTCCTGTGCTGGCACCCCAGAGCTGATGCAGCCCTGCAGGTGGGCTCTCAGCAGAGCAGAGCAGAGGGGCAGAATGCCCTCCCTGGCCCTGCTGCCCACACTGCTTTGGATGCAGCCCAGGACACTGCTGCTGGCTCTCTGGGCTGGGAGTGCCCATGGCTGGGTCAGGTCCAGCCCCTCAGGCAGCAGCATCCCCAAGTCCTTCTGGGCAGGGCTGCTCTCCATCTGTCCATCCCCAGCCTGTGCTGATACCGGGGGTTGCCCTGATTCAGGTGCAGCACCAGCACCTGGTCTTGTTAAAACCCATGAGGTTCCCATGGGAACACTTCTCAACCTTGTCCAGATCCCTGTGGATGGCATCCTGTCCTTGGTCTGCAGTGTTTGGAGAAGTTGCATTATATGCCAACACTAATGTTAGCAACAGGTGCAATACCATGTCTGAATGATTTCTGCAGAAATTCATCTGCATGATGGTATGAATATAAATATTTAGAAAATAGGGGTGTGCATTACTAACGTACTTGGTCACAGTGGAAAAAATACTGGAAAAGCTTGTGTCTGATAATCTCTCCTTAACACATATGACATATGCATGAAGTGTGTAGCTTTAGCATTCACAAGTGCAATTTTTTTGATATACCTTTCAGGAACAACTTTACAATAAAACATTTTACTTCTATATATGTACAAAATAGTTCTCCCATTTAGGAAGAAGAGTTTAATTCTTAAGTTGAAAGGCTACCTAAAATAGTCAAAATGAAATGAGAAGCTCTCCCTTATTAAATGTAAAGCAGAGGTGTAACTGAGAGGAAGCGGATTGTTCAGGACTGTATTTATTTTTGACAACAGATTGAATAGCTGACCCAGAAGAACAATCTGGACAAGTGCCTTTAGCTATTATTGCAGTGCAAGAAATAAACCATCAACCTGCCTTTCACAACGTGAAAGAAAATATCCTCCCCTGTAATTAAACCACTGCCTTTGCCAAACGGTCTCACACTAACTCTTGTGCTCAGTGCAGTTAGCTTGGATGCAAAATACCTGCTGGAGAAGGTGTTGTCTGAAGGTCTGCAGCAGTGAACACCAAGTAGTATTTACAGGATCATTGTTTACAGGGTATCTTGCAGGAGACTCTCATGATTTCCTGACTCTGTTATTATTTTTGTGTACAGATCCATAGGAAGTTTATTTTAAATGTGATAGTGGCTATTCTATATAGCCAGTAGTGTTTACTAACATGAAAAAAATAGCAGGAAATTACATGAACTCAAAACCTATTTAAAATAGACCATAATTACTAAGGCTATTCAGCCATGCACAGAGCAAAGCCTAGTTAAATCCAAAGGCTGAGCCTATCACACAATTGAGATGTCCCTGCAGCCCACACCAAGCCTGCAGCAGGTGCACTGGTTCTTGCAGCTCCCAGACATAGTGCATTACCCCAGTATTCAAGGCAATGCAGCTCCAGCAGAGGCAGAACTCCAGCTTTCATTTAGGTCCACACTTGAATTCATCCAGGGCATCCACACTATAGCTCATGTCGTGGTCTGTCGGGAGTCAGATGTCAGGAAGGGTGCATTGGGCACAAGGCAGGGACTAGGTCCGATCTGAATCCTTCCCAATAGGATTTATACATCATGTTGGTATGTATGACATAGGCAGATATGATGCTAAACAATGCATGAACATTTGCACAGTTCCCTCATGTATTCTGCAAAAATGAACAAAGATTATCTACTGGCTAAGTACTTGAGAATAGCCAGCTTTTTACAGAAGCTTTCATGTGTGACTTGTGAAGCACTTAGCCATTATATGATGTCTATTTTCATTTTGAGAGTCAGTTGCACATTTACGAGTACCTAATCTGGAATGATGTAACATTCCTAAAGTTGTTTGGATTGTTTTTAAAATACCAGTAAGTAGTGTTGTCAGGCTAGCTGAATGAACAAGTACTGAAATTGTCCTCAGGGTGTTATGTCCTAATGTGTTAATAGCACTGGATAAGCCTCACTTTGTCTATAAAATAAGTGGAGGGGTTTTCTGTAGCACTAGAACTCCAACTTGGGTCATGTAGGAACTACTTTCTTGCTATGACAAGGACAAAAGAAACTATAAAAGCACAAGTGTTAGGACAGCAGCTTTATAGGGAACAAAACGTTGGTAAGTATGACAGTTTCTAAAATTCCTAAAGGTAACTATTGCATAAAACTGGTGAAAGCAGTTGAAGACATATAATTAACTTCTAGAGAAACAGATACTTATGCTCCCCTTATGGGAAGGGAGGAGGTGACAGAGTGCTCTAGGACTAAGCATCTGAAGAATGTTGTCTTGATCCAAAAAAGCCATTACATTCCATTGCAACTAGCTGCTGCTGCTCCTCCTAGGATAGATAAGAAGCTTTGATACAGGGAATACTTCATGTGTATCAACTATTCTTCAGTTCCTCAGGGGATAACACTGAGAATACAGTACATTTAAGGAGAGAGAAAATTGAATGATGAATTTGTTCTGAGAATTTCTAAGGATGCACTACAGTTTGCACTGTAACATAAGTGGGTGAAATGGAAACCTACAAAGACTAGTTTAAAATCAGCTTAGTTGTTCTAGAATTTCACAGAATTTGAACGCACCTTTGTCTCCTATTTAATATCAGCATAGTCATTTCAGGAAGAAATGGTCAAGAAAGCATTTCATGGGTTTCAGTGCCTTAAACGTGCCTGCCATTAGATGGGCTAAAAGTTATTGAAAGTGAACATTGGCAAAGATAGGTCAGAAGGTGTGAGTCTAGACTAAATGAAGAAGCAACTCCAGCTCATCTCTAGTTGAAGATGAATGTCCATGATGGAAATCAAGAGTTTGTAGTGCTGGATATTCAGTAGCAAACCATCTGCCCCACTTGCACCTGTACTGTAATCTACAAAGCCTTCATTTGTGCTTCTGGGTGTGTTCTGTGATCACAAGGTGCACTACATCGTCTCTTAAGTCTGGACACACTGTTCAATTACTTGCCTGGAAAACCCTGAGATCTCTTAATATCCCTCCACATGAAGAAGTTATTTATTACATGCAAGTCCTAACTGTGATTTTTCCCGTTCTTTCCTCCCCCTCTTCCCTGCTCAATTGTCTATATAATGTTTTGGGAAAGGAGACACAATACTTGTGTCACATGTACTTCCTCTTACTAGGCATTTGCCATAAAAACTCCGGGTAGTAGAAAGTACCATTAATGTCTTTAAGGAGGAGAGTTCTTAAAGTTACCAAAAGCCAGTGTAACATTTTAAATGCCAGTTGTGTAAGTACCATTTACTTCTGCTGCTTGGTGCGCAGCTGCTGCAGCATTGCCAGAAATTGGGAAGCCAAAGCCGGGGGGGTTCACCTTTGCCCAGGCTGGCATGCAGAGATTAACATGTTTTCCTCTGCATCCTTGTTTCAAAAAGTCCTGTTATTCTCTGCATGGATCTAGTGAAAGTCCCTTAATGCTCTTTTTGTGGGCAGCCAGGATTCTTACTGGAAACAGGACCTTAAATGACAGCTCTGGGTGGGGCACATGGCAGTGCAAACACCAAATACAGCTTTTTCCTGTTGGCAGCTGCTCGAACTGGTTTGCTTTGCTGCTTTCAATTGGGTGTGGATCTATGACTTCAGGGCTTTCAACCCTGAAATTTGGGTCACTTGCCAAACAAGTTAACAGGTGGGGAGGATGAGCCTTCCTAATGATCAAATACATATCCTCCCTGGGCAGGGCATTCAGACATGAATGGCTGAGCTGCAGTGGGCAAGATGTAACCATAAAGCATAGGTGAAACTTACAGGAAGGGGAAAAGAGCCAGGGTTGCTCCTTGTACAATCCAATTGTTTGCCAAGAACAGTGTGGTGAAGGGAGATGGAATGTTAGGTTGAGGGTAGAGGTTAAAGAATGCTTTGGGACCTTCCAAAATCAAGTTGATAGACCTTTCCAGAATGGTATTAATATGCCCATTCAAACTGCAGATGAAATTACTGTTTCTGGAATGATGACTGTGAGATTACCACATTAGAGATGGACAGAAGTCATACCACTTCTCTGCAATGGAGTAATCCCATTTGGAAATAACCTGGAATGGCCTGCAGGGAAATTGACATCTCATTGAACTACTTTGGATCAGAGCTCCATCCACCCTGGATTCTTACTGGCGTGGGTACAGTTTTCCTTTTACATGGTATTGGCTCTTCTGGAAATACAGCAGGGGAAAAACAGTGATGACAAAATGTGATTTAAATGTTTTCTTAAACAGGATGATGCAGAAAAATAAGATGGAGGTGGCAGGTTGCTGCATCGTCACTGATCCTGGTTGATTAAGTTGTCTGGGTTTTAGATTTTTGGAACTGTTAGTGGAAGTGGAAGGTCTAGGCTCTGCCATGGGAACTGGGGCAGTGTGAATCAGTGGTAGAGTGTAAAAATTAAAAGCCAGGAGGAGTTGGCTTTCTCACTTGCTGAAACCTGAATGGAATGTTATCTAATTTCCTTAACAGATCCTGTAGCCCAGTGCAGAGCAGTGCCAGAAGTGAACTAAGCAGCAAAACAGCTGTCTTTCTAAAAATTCTCATATTACTGTAATAAAGAAATCCTAACTTCTCAGATGAAAATATTTCTGTAAAGGCTGATTGACTCACTAAGTTTATCACAGCAAGAAACTTGGCTTCAATCTTTAAACTGCCAAGCCAAGTAAAGCTACCACCTTCGTCTCTGGTACCACAGAAATGGTGACTGTTTGAAGCTGTAAGGACAGCACTGCTCCTCAGTATCAAAAGGCATGAGTCTGATTTTTAGAAACAATGCAGGCCTATGGTCAGATCAGGAAGAAGTCTGGTATTTAAAAAAAAAAATAATTAAATTAGGTAGTTAAGTTTAGGTCAGCAAATTAGAAGCTGTCTGATGAACAATGGCCATCTCCAAGACCCTGTTGACAGCTACAGTTTCTCACCTTGCAGCAACTAGCATAAAAGCTATTTGGGGACTTGAATTGTGCTACTACACACACCTAGACATGCTGTGCTCTTGGTCAAGCAGAACGCTTCCGCTGGAGCAGTGTTACAATTGCTTCCCCTTCTGCACAAAAACACAGTAGCACCAAGTTCAGCCCAGAGCATTCACAGCAAGGAAGAACAAATACAAAGATACCTGGCTCCTGAGCTGTTGTCATTTGCAGTTCAGTACTCACACTGCTCCAGCTCTTTGGCAGAGCAGTATGGCTGACTGCCAAAGTCAGATCCACTGGCACTCAGGAGACAGAACAGTCTTCTTCAATGCCTGAGTCGTGTTCAAAAAATATGACTGATATTTATCACACAGAGGAAACTGTTGATGATTTCAAAAACATGATTCTTGCGACTCCACTGATTAGCAGGGAAGTCCGCTAACAAATACAAATACTAGAACAAAACCAGGCTGTCTTCCTGAGTTCAATTCATAGTGTCATAAGTAGCAGAATGAGAGAGAAGGCACTCAAGAGACTCATCAAAATGGGGGGAAAAGTACTGAGAGATGTATTTAGCAGTTATTGTACGAAGTCTTGCTAGCTCCACTGCAGCAGTCGTCAATATATGGGCAACATTTAGAAGGTACAAAATAAAGGCAACTCAGATCTGCTGTGCTCAGCATAGAACACATGTAAAGAGCAGCAACAGGTGGAGAGTAAGGCAGATAAAGGGTTATTCATGCTCTGTGTATGTATGTCAGTGATGCATAACAGATGCACCCAGCAGGCTGCTTTGCTGTGCCCGTTTCGATTTCAGGTCCTGGTGATAAATGGCAACATCCGAGTCTTTTTTCACAGCATAACCCATGGCAGTTGTTCAGTGGATGTGCTGGACATTCATGTCTGCATGTACGCACTCATGTGCCATGACTGCCCACCACTTCATATCCTTGGAAGGCCTGTCATCGTTTTTTTTGAGACAAATGCTGTTAGATAAAGTTAAGGAAAGACAGATGTCCTTATGGACAAATTTCATATATCACAACTGTACAGATTCATACAGTTATTTCCTTTGGGTGAATATTAGAGATTATAAATATATTTTAGAAAGTATTTAAAATATAAACCATTTATTTATCTTCTTTATGAGATTTACTGCTAGATCAAGGACTCAACTTTATGTATCAGCATACTCCTCTCAAGCTATTTCCAAGCAGATCAAATAGTGTTAGTAATTCAGGGCAAGGAAATTTTGAGATTCTAGCATTTAAGAACTTGGTAATTACTTTTCTTGGAGGAATGCAGAATTTTTGCATCTTCACATAGAAGGTTGTGACCCCTTGATAACATTTCATATCCAGACAATACGTGGTGCTCAGGCAGACAGTAAAATTAACCACCTACATCTAAGAATAAGTTGACCTGGCTTTTACCACTATGTACTACTACTATATTCCAGGACAGGATATTGCTGGGGCTGACCACTCTGTGATCAGAAAAAAGTGTCAGTCAAACTGTTTCCCTAGTTTTATTAAAATGGTGGCAAATAAACTAGAATAAATTAAGAAATACCTATTTTTGTAAATTTTTGTTAAATACTTAGGTGCCTAAGATTTTTTCTGAATTATCTTCACATTGTTCAAAATACACTTAACTTGAAATGTTTCTAGATCATGTTCAATTTGGACAGAGTGCACATCATTTTGGACGAAATGGTGCTAAATGGTTGCATTGTGGAAACAAACCGGAACAGAATTCTCGCCCCTCTGTTTGTGCTTGACAAAGTGGCAGAAGGCTAAGAAGATGCAAGAGTGACTAAGGCATTTTACAGGAGATGGCAAAAGCATCAAGAATGTGCCTACAGCAGTCTCCTGCTGTTGCAAGACTGACTCATGCAACGTTCAAATTAGTTGGAAAATATTTTCCACTTCTCTTATACTCTGTGTGCCCAATGGGAAAGATACAGCTAAACATGGATGCATTCAGATGCAGATTCACTGACCCAGAAATCTTCCTAGGATGGTCAATAATTTTAAAACATTTTGAGGATGAAAAAATGGAAACTTACCATGACTGACTAGGTATCACTTTGAATTATGTAGCATCATGCCAGACCTAGAAGACAAAATACACAGAAATATAAATTCAGACTGAGTTCCAGTCCTTCCTTTAAGCACCAGCTTCATTTATTTTCATACAAATTTACTGTTAATAATAGTTCTGTGACTTTTACGCCTACTTTTAAACTATATTAATCCTTCATCAAAAAGCTGATTTCCGTCATTCAAGTCATGGATACGAAAAGAAAAGCACAGATGTTTTAAGTATTTCTGCATACTCTGCAAGTTGAAACTGGAATTATTTAGCACTTAAATATTATAATATTAATAAAAGATAATTAAAATCAGAAGTTTAATGCTCTTTTGTCATGTTGGCTTCATAAATTACACAATTTTTTTTCCCTTTTGGCACACCAGTGTATTTTTTTTTCTCTTGTATATGCTATCTATGCATCAAGATTAAAACTCTTACAGAAGATGAGCAATAAAAGATATACAAGTTCTCAGGACCAGGTAGGTACTGAATGAAATTTCCCTTCTTGAGCAAGAAGCTGTGACTATGTTAAGTTGCATTCCCAGGCATCCAGCATGCTGATTCACACTGCACTCTACTCTGTAAGTGAGGGGATAGTTGGCAATCTCAGCTTAATTCCACTTACCTTTCTAGAACTATTATCTGCCTCCTCCTTCTTAACCCCCAGCCCAACCCTACACATAACCTGATACTGAACAAGCATAGTCTGTGTGAAAGCACATATGGGTCACATAAACACCACTCAGGGTCTAAGGAGCAAAGAGTGTTGTGTCAGAGAATAATCCACAGGGCTATCACACAGTAACACGTTTATCAAAACAAGATGATGTTGGGACTGGAGCAGAGTTGCACAAACCTGGACACAGGTGTTTGTCTGAAGCACAACAGGCACAGGAGTGGGCAGGATGGTGGATATTCCCCTCCAATTATGCATTAGGGAAAATCTGAAAACAATGCTGTAAAGTCCTGCAAACAATGCTATGAAAAGACATCTGGTACCAACCTGATGTGTATATGCAAGGCGGAGTCTTTTGGCAAGTCCCTCTCAGCAGTAGCCTGAAAAGAGGTTGTTACCAAGGACAACTGGCACAAAGCAAAACTTATTACATAGGTTCAACTACAATAGCCTTTTTTTTCTGGTATCAACTACTTAAAAATCTTTAAAACCATAGTGTCATCTTGGTTTATTTTACTGTAAGCCACTTTTCTTCCAATAAATATCAAGTGCTAACACCAAGACAGCCAGTCCATCTCAAGTAAAGCTGAATCAGCTGGATCATCTGACCCAGATTTTATTCCAGTGTAGTGAGGAACTATAGTCTCAGGTCACATGGGCTCACCGAAGAGCACTAAAATCTGCCACATGCAGGTTATCACTGCCAGACTCATTCTTAAGAATAAGTTCCACTTTGAAAAGACTTGAATGCAGAGATGAATTTGTGAGATCAGTAGTTCTGGTATGTATTTCTTTGAAACCTTTAAAAAAGCATGGCACATGGTTCAGAACATGTACAGAGATTTAGTAAGTACTAACGAAGTATTCAGAAGAGACATTTTTATATGTTGCAAACATTTTAATGATTACTTTTGAGCTTACACATTGGGTGCTTTTTTTTTAAACTTCAAACTGCAACAAGTTAAATAAATGTTTATAATATACAAAGAAAATACAACCGAAAGTAAAACTTGCTTTAAGTGTGCCTTGCACTAGGAACCAGTGTTTTTTAATAGCTTTATTGTTGAGCTGCACAAACACACTTAAGGATTTGATCTTTATAGCAGGGCATTTGAGAAATCAAAATATATTCCCACTTGAAAAAAAAAGAAGAAAAAAAAATGGTTGTGCATGATTATACGCAAAAACCCACTAAAATACTCCAATAGTGCAGGCACCATTAAAAAAGAAAAGGCTGGAGATGCCCATTAAGTCTAAATTTTAAAGGAAGCAAGTTTCTGACCAGTTAGCTTAAAGCCAGCAAAACAGGGATCAGTGATGGCAACCGTAGTGTACAGGGTATTAAAAGACAAACTTTACACAATACACTGTTAGAAATTTGTATCAGTGAACACTGAAAATCTGATGATCTGTTCTTTGGAACAGTCAAACAGAAACACCTTAATTTCCAGTTGTGCAAGCCCTTGAAGCATCACACAGTGTTCTGTGCCAATTTCTTGCTGGCTGTGTAGTTACAAGGATTTATTTTGTCATTAGCAGCTAACAAACATTCCACATTTTCCTAAAGCCTCACAGGTGAAAAAAGGCAAGTCTCGTCAGAGCACAGCGTGGAGATCGTATTTTTTGCACACAAACACAAGAGGCTTCGCTAGTATCAAAAACACTTCCATGTCCCAGGCTGCACTCAGCGGCTCAGTTGAGATGGAAGCCTTTCTCCATGGTAGCAGCTAGCAGACGCTCCCGCATAATCTCCTCAGAAGAATACTCAGGCAACTTTAGGTAATGCACACATGTATTCACAGATGGATAACTTGCATCTGTAGCATCAACCTGAGGAAAAGAAAGAATTTTACTGCAGTTGTTCACAGCACACAGTAAGGAAGTTAAAAGTTGTAAAGTCCTCTAATTCATGGCACTTGCTGCACACCTGACACCAGTTGTCAAGAAACAATAGCATCAGCAAAGCTACAGGCCAGTTTGTAAATATACTTGCTTTATATGTACATTAATACTTTGATATTTAAATATATGAATTATATATGAAAACATGAGAGATATGTATATATATATATATATGGTATCAGAAAGCAGACCTGAAACAAGAGGTTAGTATCGAAATATCAGCATACTGCCATAAATTAAATAACTAAAATAAACATCATCACTGCTAATGTAGAAACTCTTGCATTGCCAAGCCAAAGCAGCTGGCTCAGAGGGTGTCCGGGACATGCGGTACCTTGCGCACAACAGTGAGCCGGGGGTGGAGGTTTGCCAGCCCTCCTGGTGGGAGTGTCGAACAACCAGTGGTGAACTGCAGAAAAGCCTTCCTCTCATCTGAAGACATTCCACACAAGACTCTCACAAATCTAAGGAATCCAGGGCTTAAAAAAACAAAGTACAACAATTAGTTCTGATAACACTAGAAGAGAGTGTGGAGATTTTTAAAACTTTTCTTAACTTGACACACTAGAATTACAATCTTTAGTCACATTTAAGCAGATATTGTAAGATTCTAGGGCCTGTTGAGTATTAAGAATAAAACATCCTTAAATCCAAAAAAATAGTCTTTAATCTTCTTGCAGACTATTACACAAAAAATGTAGGTATGTACTTATCTTGGGGTGTTATTTGGGTATCTTGCATTTGAAGGCATATGACTGGGTAGAGAAGCAGAGCTCAAACATTTCAGCAGGCTTATTCCAACACAGTTCCAGAAGTGATTTTTACGTTATTGCTACCAAACATGACAAGCAGCAAAACCCAATCCCAAACCCAAAAACACCAAGATCACCTTCTGATAGCCAATCACCAGTAAGTATATTTTTCCCCCTGCATAGTACACTTTCATTTTTTAACTACACCTCAACAGAAAGGAATAAGAAATATGGGCAAAGTAACAACTGTACACAGCTGGAAAAAAATATAGCTACTGTCAAACATGAGAATAAAAACTCTAAAATCTATTTTTAGTAATCTGTATTAGCTGCCATTATATTTTCTCTAGTTACTTGTATTTGAATAATATTTTAATCTTCTCTCATCACAAAACTACCAAGTACCTTCTAACCTATCTGTTCTAACACATGGTTATTTCATGCAATTTTAGACAATCACCTGCTCTTCAGTTACCACCAGTTTCATCCAATTTGGCATCTTCATCTAATGAACATCCTGGACATCTATCACTTAACATTTTCTTTTAGATACTGTTTTCAAATCACTCAGAATAAAAGTACCTATCTCTTGTATATCCCAGTTTGGGTTCGGTATAATTGATGATATCCTCAGCTGCCCAAGAAGGTGATTGATTTCCACACAGAATCATCTGCACCTCTTCATGGCTGAAGGAGCTCAGCTTCTCCATTGGAAAGACTCTATTGAAGCCATCTTTAATTCACAAAAGATACAGTTATAAACATGAGTCCAAATAATGTTTACAAAATAATGTCAGCATTTAAGTTGTATTTTAGTCAAACCAGAATCAATCAATAGTTTCTTAATTAAGGTAAATGGAACATCTTCACAATTAAAAATAGCATAACTAATGCAAAGGTATTCTGAAATTAGTATCTTACCTATTGCATTCTTAAGTAAAAAGTTTATTTTTGAAAGCCATTCTATGCCACCACTTTAAACCAGCATCCCCTAAACACCCATTATTCCACCTAATTTCAATATATGTTGTTATATTTACAATTACCTCTGAAGGCCTCCATTTGTTTCTGTATACCAGTATGCATGCAGAAGTCAAACATAAGATCTACATACTCCTCTGCATTATCCATTGTTACAGTCTGGAAAGACAGTAGATAAATACTCTAAGAATTCGCTGTTCATTAAAGTTATTGTTGAGAGAATAAAAATTTAACTGCTGGTTGAATTGTAAAGGTAGGTTATTTTCTTACCTCATCTTCACCACCTGGTTTGAGATCCACAGCTGTAAACCCATATACTTTGGAAGAAGGGCAAAACTGAAAATTTAAACTTCAAAATACAAAGGTAGTTAATAATTGAAAACAAGTCTGCTACTGCTTTTGTAAACACACCAGATTTACAACCTGTCACACCCAAAAGCACCTCACTGGATTTCAAACCATTGTGAGTGGATCACTTTGAACCACTGTTCATGTATATACAAAACCACAGAACTACAAACAGTAATGGACTACACAGATAATATATGTTTCAAACATATGGTATGCAAATGTCTCACTCTCTATTTATTTGGATTTGATAACCACTGAATATTGCATAAATTTGATATCTTTAAGCTATCAGCTTCAAAACTACTCAAACCATTTAATTTAGTTCACAAATTCAGAAAAATAATTTCCATTAAATTCCAGCAATAACAATTACAGAGCCATTTGAGCTATTAGGCATTTAGGCCCTTCAATAGTGCTACTTGCTTTCTCTTCATAACAAGCCAGGCTAAATTCCACAAGCCCTTTGAGTATATAAAGCCATTACAGATAACTGATAGAAGGGCTACAAAGATAGGGAAGGGTCTAGAAGCCATACAAGTGGCTGAGGTCACTTGGTCTGTTCAGCCTGGAGAAGAGGAGACTGAGGGGAGACCCCACTGCAGTTACAACTTCCTTGTGAGGGGAAGAGGAGGGGCAGGCACTGATCTCTGCTCTGTGGTGACAGTGACAGGACATGAGGGAACAGCTTCCAGCTGTGCCAGGAGAGGTTTAGGTTGGATACTAGAAAAAGATTCTTCACCCAGAGGGTGGTTGGACACTGGAACAGGCTCCCCTGGGAAGTGGTCACAGCACTAGCCTGGAGAGTCCAAGAAGTGTTTGGACAATGCTCTCAGGCACATGGTGTGACTCCTAGGGATGGTGCAGTGCAGGTTGATCCTTGCAGGTGCCTTTCAGCTCAGGACAGTCTATGATTCCAAGGCTGTAAGTAATTACTGAACTCTGACACTATACAATTTTTGTGGCACAATATTATCGTAACAAATAACCTATAATATTAATGGTAGAAAAACTGTTGTTTCAAAGGAAATATTTAAAACTAGGAAGGGTGACATCCTGACATGGGTTTACACAGGTACGAGTACTTTGTCTTTTACAGTTGTTAAAAGTCAACACATGCTCTGTTTAACATGGATTCAAACACTGCACTAGGAACACAGTCTGAGATGTCAATATATCCCCTTTAAAAGCTCTCCAAAAAACTTGATAAATTTCAAGTCATCATAGCAAAGAAATTACCAAATCACCCTTTTTTAAAAGCTGTGATTTTACAGGTAGTTGTTTTTACAAGTATTTATGCTTCCAGAGTCATACATCACTGCAACATTTAAGATTAGGAAAGTGAGGAAATAAGAGAAAATCCTCAAACCACAGAAAAAGAATATGGCTGCATCTCTAAGGATTACCCCTTGCAACGAAGCTATTTAAAACTAAGAAATCTTCATGTGTTGGCTTCTTTCTCTGACATAACACTGTTTGCCTATCTCTAAATAAATATGAAAACTTACCCCAAATCCTCTATGCTAAGAGGAGGCCCCGAACCTGATGGATTCTTCAGCATTAATTCCTGCAGTTTTGTGTTCTTTTCATCTTCTGACAGATTTTTGTTGCTTAAGATTTGACGTCTTTTAATTGCAAGGTCCTTAATTTCTTTTAGAAACCTAGCTCTATGTGGGTTTACTAATTCGAAGTCTTCCCATGTCAAAATTCCATTAAACCAGGCAGGAGGCTTAGGTTTTGGTGGATCAAGAATAAATTCTGATTTGGAGTCTTCTTCCAGACTTCCTACTGACAAGGAATCATGTCCTTCTTCCGTAGAAGCCTCTGACTGACTTTCAGTACAGTGCAAGTCTCTGTCACCCCGTGATTCATATATCAACTTACTCATGTTACTTTTAATGTCCCCCATACACATGAGTTTAAAAAAAGGCTTAGAAATGGGTAAATCCACAAGTCTATTGTCCTGAATGCATTTAGCCAAGAAAATTCCAAGGAAATGAAAGAGTTTGGTTATTCTTTCAAGTTCATCGCTATCTTGTGGGAATGGTGCTGTAAACAGTCCACATGATCTCTGTACATAGTAGCCAGGCGGTTTCAATCCACCACCAATATCAACCTGATTTAAGAGACAGACAAAAAAGCAGACATGGTTAGAGGTGGATTTAATTAGATATCTGCACTGTCTAACTTCTTATACTCTATTGCTCTGTTAGAAAGAAAAGAATTAATAAAACAAGCTAGGGACCAGACTAGTCATTCTTAACCACAATGACTAGCTGCTGTATGAACATGTGTTCTTCCTTCCTGGATGTCTAGCTCATTTTTCTTCTTTTTTTTACATAAGTACTCAATTTAAAATATAAATTAAAATATACCTGACGGGACTCATCATCTGGGAAATCATCATCACAAAGCCAAGCTCCCAAATCTGTCCTCTGAAATTCTGCTGCCACCAATGCATAAAATTCCAAGGTAGGACCCAGGCCTGTTCCTTCCTCCCCTAAAAACTCAACCTAGAAAAACATAAGGGAAGTTAATAGTAAAAGAAAACCCTAGTGAAATGTTCAGCGTTGGTTATGGAACTGGATACTCAATATCCTGTCCACTACATTAGAAACAGCTATCTAACCTTGCTCTGCTAGGCAGATATGCTTTACCTCTAGAACAGATTTTCTGTCTGCATGAATCTGCATGACATTTTCTGCCCATTCCATCAAGGATTCACCTCGCGGAACTTTCACTCTTTCATGTTTGAGGCGTCCAACTCTGAACTCTCCCGGATCATCACGTCGCACTGTGCTTGTGGTCCTTGTCCGTTCAACAGTGGCTTCACGTCTGTTCTGCAGCCATACAATTGCTCTGGGAAAAAATCAAACAACAGTTGTTTAAAACTTCATGTCTTCCAGCATGAAACTTAGAAGTAGTCACCAATAAAAAGTGACTTGTTAAGTACTAACTGCCTTCTAATTTTTTTTAGGTATAAACCAGACTAAACTATTTATCAGCCTGAAATGCCCCAAAATACGGGCTGCTTCGTATTTTATGAAGTCAGAAAACTAAATAATTTCTAATAAAAGTGTCAGATTCTGATGATAGCACCAATGAAAATACACAATTCTTGATATGAATTCCTATAATTTTCACATGATAGTGGAAAGAACAAAAGGCAGCATTTACTGTTGAACTTTTAATCACAGATGCTCAAAACTGTTATAGACACATATTACACCTTCCATTATATACTGTAAGGCAGTTGCACATCACCCCATTGATACTGACCAAGTTTTGCAGAGTTATTTACTTAAAAGCTCCTTAGAGCAACACAGAACCAAAGTTCGAGTGCAATCACAGACAAATAGACCCCCATCAGTGAAGAACAGCTGCCTTTAATAGCAGTACTTATACAAAGTCAAATTTCCAAATTTTTGTATGTATTATCATCCATGCAGCAATAAACTATCTACAAAGCTACCATCTGTTGATTGTTTTGCAAATATAGCCAAGTGTCACGACAGACATAGATAGAAAGTGTACACACACAGTTCATATAGAATAGATAAGTTTCAAGAACTCAGTATTTCCAGTATTATAAGAGCTTAAGAAAGCTCTTTACTTACAAAGTAAATAACATACAATGTTTCCTGAGAGATTTCTTTAAAATGCAGCTTCTCTAAAAATTACCTTCTTCAAGAACAAAACAAGAGACACTCCAACACACAGACCATTTTTCTGTAGAAGTTAAAATTTTTACACAATAAAATCATTTAAACTGATGTCTTGCAAGTTAATACCTTTTCTTCTCTTCCCTTTCTTTCTTTTTAAATACATCATTTGATATTCTTCATGAGGCACTTCTACTGCATACAAGACATAACAGTAATTTTGATAACTCTCTCTCTACTCTTGGATTTGGAAAACAAAGTGTAGCAACAGCCAAGAAAACCCTCAAAAACTAATTCTTCCTTCTCATTACAAAAAAACTATACCAGCAAAAAGGTTTACACTGTCTACATACTCTCAAAGTTGACTGCTGCAATCAAAATATTAATGATTCCGAGGTAACAAAGAACTCTAGAGGATACCCTTAAATGTTTTAAAGTCCAGTTTTGTTCCAGTTTCATTATGCAGCTTATAGTAACTTTCAAAATAGCATCTTTTTCTTAGTTCTTTTTCTGTTTTCTTTTTGTTTTGTTAAAATATTAATGAACTAAAAATAAATGAACCAAA
The DNA here is from genome assembly GCA_013397155.1 of Irena cyanogastra. NCBI lineage: Eukaryota > Metazoa > Chordata > Aves > Passeriformes > Irenidae > Irena > Irena cyanogastra. The sequence continues at coordinate 24,987 of VWZV01017453.1, read as the reverse complement.
ATAATCACAAGCTGCTGGAACTATAAAAATGTACGTGTTTCCAAAAAACTTTTAGTTCATATGATTCTCCAAATGTTTTCTATTTTGTAGTCCTTCACGCAATGAACTGAAACCCAGAAAAATTGGCGAATAGGATAACATAGCTATAAGTACTCAAGCAAGTCTTCAGCTGAAGTTAAAAAATTAAATTCCTTGTCATTCTAAGCTTTTCCATCTTCTTCCTTCCATTATCCAAAATTATTCATATTTAACAAGAAAGATTTGTCTCATTAGGATTAAGGTCCTTCTGTAAATCAGCAATTTAGAAACTATCATATGTAAAAAATTAAAAGGAAGCAATCATACTTCCTTTATTTTTCTTACCTTGATGCTCCAAATGCTGTACACGTGAAGTACAACTGTCTTGTTTCAAACGGAATTAAGAAAGGACACTTGCTTGTTAGTTGCTCACACCAGTCTGGCAAAGCTCCACTTGCCAGTGCCAAGGGTTCCTGTAGTTTAATGCAAGGAATAAAAAAAACCCACCAGTGTTAGTAATGTTTGACTTAGGTGGTCCCAACAAGTCTGCAACTAAGTACATACACATCAAACACATCCAAGTACAGAGTTTTTATCTGTGCTCAATCTCAGCAACTGAGATTTTTCCCCCCATTCAAATGCTATCAATATGGAAGCTGTATGATGAACAGCTGAGCTCACTTAGTCTGTTTAGCCTGGAGAAGAGACCTCATTGCAGTCTGTAACTTCCTTGTGAGGGGAAGATGAGGGGCAGGCACTGATCTCTTCCCTGTGGTGACAGTGACAGGACTCAAGGAAATGGCCCGAAGCTGAGTCAGGGGAGACTTAGGGTAGGTATCAAGAAAAGACTGTTTAGCCAGAGTGTGGTTGGGCACTGAAGAGGCTCTCCAGGAAAGTGGTCACAGCACCAGCCTAACAGCGTTCAAGAAGCATTTAGACAATGCTCTCAGGCACAGGGTGTGATGCTTGGAATGTCCTGCACAGATCCAGGAGTTGGACTTGATGATCCCGATGAACCCCTTCCAACTCAGCATATTCTGTGATTCTAAGTTCATAAACTTTCTAAGATTAAAGAGTGGACACAAAGTGCTTTGACACAGACACTAAAAGCTGTAGTAAATTTCTGGGATATACTCTACTCAAAGCACTGTGGGGAGATGTAAGTACCCAATTACCTGGAAAGAATTACTCCCGAATTTTGCCCAAAAGAAATTAGATATTACCATCTCAGTATCAGAAGACATGAAAGAAACGTGATGGTAGAAAATCATCCCCTTGAAATACTATTACAGTCTCTTCTGAAATATAATAAACTATACTACAGAAATTATTACTACAAGGATGTTAGTGGTGCCAGAACAGTTTTGAAAGAACACAAAAAACTGAAACTTTTTTTTAAACAAATAATTAGGACAATGTGACTATTAAAAAAAACCCCAAACCTCAAAAAGCACACAAGGGCTAATTAAGCTGAGAATCTTTTTAATCTTTGTTGAAGAAAATGTAGTTCTACTGAACTACATCCTTAAGTTTTCCTTTTAATGTATCTAACTAACGTGTTACCAATAGGATGTTTTCTAAATGCTATTTTTGAAAGCTTTATGCAGAATGTATGAGTAATAAAATGTCTGTGAACCCTAACATAATCAATTTTTTTTTACATTATCATCAAGCAGACACACACACTACATTGTAACATTGATGTCTGGTTCAGAAAAAATATTATTATTATTCATAACCAAAATACTTTAAGTAAAAAAGTACGTTTTGTACAAAAACAAAATGCATGGTTTTATTCAGACTAGTCTGCCCTTACAGAAATTACTCATTAAAATATAAGGAAAAAAATATGTATGAAACAATTCAAAAATCAAAAATGGGAAAACCCCAATAATTTCAAACAGTCAAGGTAAGGAAGAGAATAACAGAGTCCTAAAAACAATACTACATATATCTACTGTGTATAATGTATTAGCGTAATACCTCGATCTGTTGCAGAATCTTTGTAGTAATTTTTTTACTTGTGAATTCATCTGGTGGAAAGTTAAACTGAGGATGCTCATCTCCTTCTGAAAATAATCAAGAGAAAAGTTTTCCTTTATTTTTTTTCATTAAAATATTTCAGAAGCTCTGCAAATTTACTAAGTTACCTTCTTGAGAAGTCCTTGTTGTGTAAGGGTCACTGGCAACAATATACAAAATTCTAAGTAACTGCAGGACATCTTCTACTCCACAGGAGTTCTGTCCACTGCCAGCTTTGGCCTGGGGTTGTTCCTTGGCCAAACTAAGGATATCAGAATTTTGAAGAGTAGAAATGGCTCCTTGACTCAATCCAGATTTTGATCCATGTTCACAAAAATCCTGTAAAAAAGAGAATGGTAAAGAATGAAAACCATGTGTGTTGCTGTCTTTAGGACTGTATTCCAAGTTGATTTGAAAAAATCAGAACAGTTACTGTGTTCAAACTTAGCACTTAATCAAATTGTGCATGGTGCAAATCACGATTCAAATGCATTTTAACACAGCTACATTTAACAGAAGACATTAAAATAAAAAGACAAGAGCAGCAAAACCTAAACTTGAAACTGGCTTTTGAACATTCAACTTCCCTATAAATACCATGGCTCTCCCTCCACAAGAATCTTTAAAGCTGCAAAACAAAGCACACAGCCATTCATAATAAAAAAAAGTAGTTTGGATGCAGACATATACCTTGTATGCAGCTATGAGCTGGGAACAATTTCTGTTTTTCCTAATACTTTTATTAGTGCCGGTTAATTTCCAGTGGCGCAGGAAAGCTGAGTCTGCATTCTTCTGCAGGTAGGTTATCAAGTCATTCTTTGGTAATTCATCAGTGCCAAGGTACTGCTCCACATGCTCTACTGACCAGCAACCCTACAACAGGAACCACCAAATGTTGGTTTTTCCTGATTGTAAAGTCTTTAAGATTTCACATGCAATATATAATGTCTTTTTTAAAAGGAGCATGCATTTACAAATATACTCACTAATATTCTTTAAGTAATCAAACACTGTTAGTTTTTTTTAATGTAGCATTTCAAAAACTGCAGTAATATTTCTTTTGCTTTTATTAAAATAGCCATAAAACACAAAGGCACAGAAGTAGGTCTTACCATTTTTCCACTTTCTTTCTCTTTATCAGAATCCTTCATTTCTCTGTACATGATTCTAGACATCAAAACAATGAATTAATATTTCATACTCATAGCACAGCCTCTAAATCTGATATGTTGACTTGTTAGGTATCAGTGACATTTAAATAATGGACGTAAAACAGCAACACAGCTGCTCTTTTCTGTACAGAACATCTGAGATACCCTGAGGCAGCAAATTTTTCAAGCTCTATTTTCATGATGTTGATATTTATCATGCAAAGTATTTATGTTCCCTTAAGTGAGACTTGACTAATCAAACAACCTTCATTGTGCCAATTTCCCAAATCAACTTTAGATTTTTCATTACACGTGCACCAACTCTTTAAAATTCTGAAGTACTAGGGAAGCTTGCTGTGCATGAACTTAGAAGGTATGCACATTTACAACTATTTCTCATGTTTTCTAAGTAGAAAACAGTTTATTACAGCACGCAATTTTTGACAGAAGGCAAGTCAGAAAATAGGTGCTACACAAAAGCACTGGTGAAATCTGAACTACAGTTAAAAATACTGCACCCCTCCTTACTGCAGTTGTCACTTCCATACACATCATTCTTCTAATATAACAGAAGTTACATTGATTAGAGTAGTAAATGGAAAACACTCCCCATCATATAGTCTTACAATTTCTGTCTATTACTATAAAGCTAGTAAGGTTAAATTAACATCAAGAGAATAGCTGAGGTCAGAAGGGCCCTCAAATATCATATTTAAATAGAATTTCCTGTATGTCAGTTTGAGCCCTTTTTTCTTCTTGTCCTTTCACCTGTAGCAACAAAGAAAAGTCCACAGTCTGGCTTCCCTATGTCCTCCATCAGGTATTTATAGACATTGGTAAGAGCCCACAAGTCTTTTTTCCTCCAGGCTAGGCAGATACAGATCCCTCATACTCTTCTTTGTATGACAGAAGCAATCAGCCTTTTAATCATCTTAGGAGCATCTTGCCAGACTCACTCCATGTCTCTCTGGTACTGAGGAGCCTTGAACTGGGACATAGCACTGCAGGTGTATCTCACCAGGGCTGAGCAGATGGGGATGATCACCTCACTCAACCTTCCTAATGCAGCCCAGGGTGCTGCTGATCTTCTTTGCTACTGGAGTCCACAGCTGGCTCATGTTTACCTTTATGTCCACCCAGAGTCCCAGGGCCTTTTTCACCAACCTCCTTTCCAGCCAGCTGGCCCCTAGCCTGAACTGGCACACACAGAGTTACTTTTCCCCAGCTGACAGACTTTACATCTCCCTTTATGAAATGTCACAAAGCTCCTGTCTCCCCATTATTCCAGCATGATGAGGTCTCCTAGAACAGCAGCACAACCATCTGGTTCAACAGTGACTCCTCCCCAGTTTTGTTTTGCCTGGAAGCTGAGTGTCTGCTTTGTTCCACCATACAGTCCACTAACATAGATGTTTAAACAGCCCTGGGCTCATATCAACCCTTGGGGTATACCAGCTGGCCTTTAGGCCAAGGACTACAACTATCAGTGGTCCCAACCATCAGAGCCCAGCAGTTCACACATTTTTCACACACTATCTAGTCCATGCTTTCTAAGTTTGTCAGTGAGAAAGAAAATGTTGAAAGACTTCCTAAAGTTGAGAAAAATAACATCTGCTGCTTTCTTCTCATCCACTGAGCTAGGCATACAGTAGAAGGCTATAAGGCTGGTAAAGCATTCTTTTCTCTTCATAAATCCATGCCACCTACTTCCAATCACCTTCTTATCCTTCATCATTTGAAAACGATCTCTCCTGCCTTTGCCATTACTGAGGCAGGAATGACACTTAGTTTTCTCCAGTCCTCAGAAGTATCTCTCAATTCTTGTGACCTTCCAAAGACAATAGAGAATGGCCAGCTCCCATGGGTACATTCCATTGGGTCCCATGGACTTGTATGTAAGTGTTCGCTAACTTCTAGCATTCACATATCACCAGATTCAGCTTCATATTCTGGCTTTCCCAATGCTCTCCCTTCAAGTTGGGACAACTAGGATTCCTCCTAGATCACCTGACCCTTCTTCCACTCCTTGCATGCTTCCCTTTCATGCTTTTTTGTTCATCCATGCAGGTCTCCTACTGACTCTGTCTGACTTCCTACGTATTGGGATGGACTGTTCTTAAGTCTGGAGAAAGTGATCCTTGAAAAAAAAAATCAATCAACTCTCCTGGACTTCTCCTTTCACTAGGACTATAACCCCATGGGATTTTTCCAAGCAGATCCCTAAAGGTTATGGTTTTTTCCCTTGGTTTTGCAGGCACAGCAGTAGTTTTAAAATCAGTAATAACATCCTGACATAATCACAAAAAGAATCTAATTCTAGCATTGCTTATTACAGAGGAGGAGTTAAAAAATTAACATCCATTTCCTCATCACACAGTGTTCTCTACGCAGAATAATGAACTGGTCAACTTACGTGTATGTTGGCTCCCAAATACGTCTAAGTTTGTCCGATTTCACACTGCCATTACAGGAAAGCTGTAACAATTTCTGTACATAGTAAAAGATGGTAGATCGAAAGTTTGTTAGGGGCAGTTCTACTTCTCGAGTTGTTCCAAGACCCGAAACTTTCAAGGTAAGTGCTAAACGTGGTGAAGGCATGCACTCAACCTCTTCCAAGAGTTCTGAATGAGGTGTACCTGCAAAAATCATTTGAGAACCCTTAACACAAAATATATACTGCATGACAAGCTGGCTTAAACATCAATAACGTGGTTCAATAAGGAAGTGTAATGACTTACTGCACACATGCCAAAGAGATGAGACGGAGCTCTAACTATGAACTAAATTATGATTGAACCATTTCTTTATGGCAGTAAAATTAAGAGGAATTTCTGAAATCCCTACTGATCCCTGTATCTTGGTAACATCTTAGATATTATCACAGCACATGCATTCTTCTTTTCCTACCCAGTACCTTCTTTTCAGTTCTTCAAAATAAGCAGTGGCTTATTTCCACATATGCTAAAACCTACATATTCCTCTCTGTAATGAATACTGAGTACATTCACAGTGCTGAACAAGAATGAACTAAGGAGCCAAGGAGCAAGATCAGGTGCTATGCTGCTGACTGTACACACTGCTCCATCACTGCCCCTTGCCCCTGCCTCAGCACACACTGTTTCAGCACACTCTCTCCAATCAAACCTATTCTGGGTAGCCTTAACACAGTTAAGTCCCTGCAGGTCAAACCAGGCATCTTTATCGCAATCTTTAACATAGCAAGAGATTTTATTATTTATCATGGTAAGAGATGATCCTAGTTAAATTCCTAAATTTGCTTATTTTACACAGTACTTAATTTACATCTCCTTCAATAATGCTTAGATCTGCAGAGGTAGATGAAACTCATTCAAACAGAGAAAAGCCACATAGCCACAAGAGCATGTCGTACTGATTAATAGAGATAGCATCCCCAGATCAGTGGGCAATGAACAGTGAATCTCGGTCCTAAAGCTAGATTAAGCATCACATATTTTGTCAGCATACCTGGTGGAGGGATTTCTAGGTCAGTGGTCTGTTGCACATTAGTACGACCAGGTCTCGGGTCAAAAGCAGGAACCAACGCAGAAAACTGTCTTTTCAATACATAATCATCATCCCACGTTCTTCTACGGCCTCCTTTGGTTTCATACTCCTCTTCTTCCTAATTAAAAACAAACAAACAAAAAACCCCACTCTAGTTGTTTTTTGATTCTGCTAAAGAGAATAATTTGATTTAAAAAATTGAGAGTTCATGAATACAGCAGTCACAAACTAAACTGCAACTCTACTCAGCTCTGGTAAGGCTGCATCTGGAGTGCTGTACCTAGTTCTGGGCTCCTCAGTCAAGAGAGACATGAAGCTCTGGAGAGGCCTCGCAGAGGCTACAAATATGATTAAGGGACTGGAGCATCTCTCTAATGAGGAAAGTCTGGGGGAGCTGGGCCTGTTCAGCCTCAAGAAGAGGCAAATGAGGGGGACCTCATCAATGTCTGTCAGTATGAGACAGTGCCAAAAAGACAGATCCAGGCTTTTCTCAGCGGTGCCAAGCAATAGGCCAAGAGACAGAAACTGACGCACAGAGGTTCCACCTGAACAAGAGGAAGAACTTTAATGTGTGCGTAAACACACACTCAGACAGACAGGTTGTGTGTCAACCTGGAGATACTCAAGAACCATCTTGACACAATCCTGTGCCATGTGCTCTAGGATGACCCTGATTGAACAGGGAGGCTGGACCAAATGACCCACTGTGGTTCTTGTCAACATTACCCATTTCATCACTTCATTATGTCTTCATTATGTTAACTTTCTCTTTAAAATCAACACAAAATAAATCAAAGCTGGCACAGGTGTATTTATAGTTTCTGGAAAGAATTAAACTTTCCATGAAGCACCAGAACACAGGAAAATATAGAGTACTGTATACCAGCAAACTTGGTGTCAATGTTTTGTGTATTCCAGAAACTCTGCAATACCACAGGTTCAAATATATCCAGCAATGTCAAAATAAACATATTTATTTTTTTGAAAACAAGAAGCACTTTTTCCCAAAGTGTATATATATATTGATAAAAAATGTATACACATTTTATCCAGAGATTAAATCAAGTATCAAAATATTTTGGTGGGTGGGGAAAAAAAATTAATTTTCAATAAGCTTTAGCAAGTATTAATTGGTTATGAATTTTCTACAACAAGCTTTTAATCTGTTCAACTTCTCATTGAGAAGAATTGCATGGTATATCAGAGGAAATAGTACTGGACCCCAAGAAAGGAAAATTTTCTTTTCCAGATCTGCTTCCTGCTGCGTAATCTAAAGCAAAGTCTATTTTAGCTATTTCCGCTAATTCCCATTAAAAACAATAGTAATTCCATTTAATATTTTTTTAAAACTGGTCAACATTCTACAAACTAAAGTTACTGCTTGCATTGTAGATCCACTTCAGTTGTATTGGCTTGTTTTTTTTCCTAACTTTGTGTCTTTGTGCAGAAGGTGAAACAACAAGATGTTTAGCCATGTACCTGAGTTTCTATTAAAATCATAAACACAATAAGTTAAAATGCTAAATATTTTGGTTCAAATGAAACAAATATTTGCATATTAATTACAAGATGAAGTTTCTGTAATTCCATAAAACAATGTTTATATTTATTATGTAAAACATTAAATTAGCATTAGTGAAGCCTTCTATTTTTCCTCTTAGACCTTGCAATATTCATTCTGATACTTCAGTGATGGAAGAAGACCAAGCACTATTCATATCAGTAAACAACCAAATGAAAAGCTGAAACTCCTGACAGTCTAGTCAAGAACCATGTCAACTACCGTGCTGGGCTTTGTCTAGCCTCCACTCCATTGGTTTTTTTGTTGGGGTTTTGGTGGTATTCTTGAGAAGAGATTTCCTCTAGCAAACTCTTGCTTCATAAAGGCCTACAGTTAAACACATCCCAGAACTGAATCATCATGGAATGCAGCAGTGTGCATTATATATCCACAGTTATATAATTTCATCAGCCTGTGAACTAGTGATCTATCATTTCTATTGTCTGTCAACTTGTTCCCAGACTGTTTTTAAGACAGTAATTCTGACCTGTAGGGTTTTGGGTATGCCGGTGTTTAAAAACACTTATTTTGTGTTTTTGACCATATGCAAGACACTAAATAAATCTAAATAAATATGTTTTATTGTAGCCAGGACTTCCTACTGCCAGAAAAACGTGTGGATTTTTAAAGCACGTGTTAGTCAATTAAGATACCATCGATACCAACTGTACCATACCATAACTTCTTCATATTCTTGATCTTCTTGGTTATCATCTTCATTTTCATCATCTTCTTCATCTGGTTCAGGTAGATCCTCATCGTCATCTAACTCTGCCAACAGAGTACTAGCTCGGCAGCTATCAAGAAAATCTATAACACACAATATATATTTACACACAGAACAAAAGACAAGAGTAACTTTTAAAGCAGAATTTTTAAAATAAAAACCAGAAGCATTGAGAAGAGTGAAAAAACAAATCTCACTTAAACTTAAACTAGCAAAAGAAAATATTGCTTATTGCATAACAGGAATGAAAGCAGTGATAAAAGCATACACCTGTTAAAAAGTCCATGGATCTAGTCAATAGCGTAACTACAGAAGCACTTACTATTGCTACAATTAATAGTGATCAGCAAGAGTGATCTGTTCCTCATTTGATTATAACATTTTATAATTACACTTATATGAGATTACAAAAGATCACCAGAAAATGGTGTACAAATGCATATTGTCTGTTTCTATGTCTCAATAATTTAAAAACAGGTGAGTGATGTAATTTCCACTAAAAATATGTGGTTTAGACCTTAACTTACAATGTAAAGGACATGTAACATAAACACTTAAGAGTGATATTTTAAAGATTCTATTGCTAATTAAACACTGTAACAAGAAGTTGAAGGCAAAGGTCCATTTTACTTACTTAGTACTAAGATTTAAAAAATAACCTCCCAAAACCAGAAAAAAAGTTCACAGCAGTCCAAGTGGACTAGGATGAAGCTTTGAACTTTTACATTTTTCTATCCATATAGAAACCACCTATACCACCCAAACGCCTTTCCTATTGTTGCTATCACCCCTACTGATACATGAATACACTCTATTTGCTCAGTTGTTGGTGATATATTTTAAGATGTATCACCCAAAGTATCAAATTAGAGTTAGTTAAAAGAGTAAAGGGAAATGGTATATGCAGATATATTAATCAATTGCCTCCAAGCAGTTCAATTCCAATACCCATTGAAATGACCAGAAATTTTTCAAGCAATTTCAACAGGCAACAAAATAGAACACAATCTTAATCCAGGAATATTTTAAATAAATCAAGTACCTTTCTTTCAAGAATATCTCACAATTCAATAAACTTTACATTAGGAAGTATTTTCTAATATCCAACCCAGGTTTTTCTTGACTTCATTTTATCAGCTCAATTCCTATGTATTACTGACCAAATTATCTAAATCTTCTTTCACTGTATTCATATGTCTCAAGTAACCTCTGTCCTAAAGTCTGTTTCTAGGGTATAGCGTGCACACAACTCTGGATCTGTTTGTCAAATTATGTAATTTTGTTCTTCCTGTCAATTTTTGTGTTTTTTCCACTTTTTTTGCAATTCCTATTATGGCACTGAGATACCTGGAAGCTATTTTAAGGGTACAATGTGCCTAATGGTTGCTTTTCAGTCAGAGTAATACAAGGTACATCAGACTTTGCATGTAGCATGCCTATACAACACAACAAAAAACCCATTTTGATTGTAATTAGAAGTATATATGCAAACTACATTAGGAACTAAACCTGATGAGGGAAAATATTCAAGTGCTTAGATAAACTACACCATAAATAATAGTAACATGAGATAGAACTGCTGAAAATAAAGATTTGAAAACATAAGGAAATACAAATATGTTAACATTATTTTACTTACTGCCTTACAGAACTAGTAACATACAAAACAGCTCAACTTCCGAATACTTTTCGGTAAATAAACTACTACATGAGAAAATCATAACAATGGGACAAAAGGAAAAATCATTAATGGGAAGTCTAATGCTTATGTTCATTTAAAAATGAAACTTACCATATAAAGAATATTCTGCCTCCTGCCCTGTATCGCTCTCACTAGATGTTGATGTTAGGCTAGTAGTTAGAGTATTACTAAGCGACTGACCAACAGATAAAACTGTAGTTGCTGTAGCTACATTGCTGCTGCTAGTAACACTGGATGTAGACATGGTCACTGTTGATGTGGTACCAGTTGTAGTCAGATTAGGAAAACTTTGGGCACCCATAAGAGGAGAAGCTATAGATAAAGATATGGTAAGATAAAATAAATGATTTGATGACTTGAAGAGTACAACTTACATGCATGACTCCTGTGTTGAAAAATATATTTGGGGTTGAAAAATTATCAGTGTGTTATTTTATAATAAAGAACAACAGACTATAAAGGGTAAGGGTTTCCCAATGCAAAAGTGGACCTTACAATACAGATGCCCACTTCTAACCTTATTCCCTTGCAAACATTTGAAATAAATAATTTTATCAAATCCCCAAAATCCCACTATAAACTTGAAATTACTTAATTTCATTTTCAATATATGCAAAGAATTTCTGAACTCTGTTACTCCAACATCATGATCTGTCTTTAAACCTAAAGTCAAATTTAACATCTAAATTACAATGTTATACAGAGCAAACAAGTTAATCATATATAAATGAATTGGGAACAGAACATATTAAAACAAATGTGAAACTTGTGATTATTGTGAATTTTTCTAAGGTTCTTAAATTAGCTCTGACTTGTTATTTTTCAGACAATTACTAAAATATATGTTCATCACAGTCAACGAGCCTGAACTGACAGTACTGTAAAACATACGGCTTATGTTAGATGATTTATAATTTTCAGAATAAGCAAGCAACAACTTAAAAGTTACCTTACTGCACATTCAAATAAAATAGTAAATGCATTTTAGTGAAGAACTGAAACAAAACTGAATTCACTGTAGACTCAACAGAAATAACTTCAGATAGTGTACCTAACTGAGGATAAGTCATACCTATGAGTAACTACACATTTATATCCCAGTCTGCAAAATACGTTCTCACACGCTTATCTTTAAACAAGATTAATCACAAGTTTGTAGAAAAAAAGTTGAGAGGTCATCTATACTAAGAATTTAAGGCTTAGGTTTTTCAATCTACTTTTTCTGAACTTCATCAAATGCAAGTTTTTCAGTTTTAAAAGAAAAAGTTTCACTATTGCCATTTATGTAAACTGAGTAATTGCTTTCTTAAAAAAAAACAAACCTCTGTATTTCATATTATTATTACCAAAGTTTGTAAAGGCTACTATGTTGGAAGAAGGATATAAAAAAGCTTCTTCCCATAAGTGAATTTAGTAGCTTTTGGTGGGGAAAAAAAAAGAAAAAAAGTTACTATCTCTGCTTCCCTTCTCTGTTACATACGGTTACTACATACATCTCTACCCCTTAAGAACATAGCTAACATTTTGCAAATAAAAATGTAACAATGCAGGGGGGTGTGAAATAATAGTGTAACAATGAGAGAAAGCACAAATTTTAAATTCAGGGTTGTTAATAAGCTTATGTTCTTCTCTATGAAAGCATGGAAATGAAAAACCGAAGTGTTTTTCTTTTGTTGTTCAAGAGCTTGAAACTAAGTTATTCAGGATTCACATCTTTCACCCTCTGCTAATTAATAACAGCAAACTCTTTGCTGTTACAGTAAATAGAAAAAGCCATTAAGCATCAGCATTCTGTTTGCTCTGAATTCAAGAGCAAATGGAAATTGGCTGCTCTAGACACCACTTAGCTTCTGNAAATTTTAAGTTGCCCCATTCTTTTTTCTAACCTTTTCAGTGTATAGTATCAAACATTCATAAAATTTTAAATATGCTGTTGAAGTATTTTACCCTGTTTTTCAAAAGCAGTCCCTCTTCTCTCCCGTCAACACAAAACTACTTCAGAACCAGAGCCACTATCTGTCTATAAGAGGATAGATTACTGGAAAGCTTTCTTTGAGTATCTTATCTACATTTTTATTGCAAGTTGCAAAAGACTTCACCCACATCTCCAGTATCACAACATGAATATAAGGATACACTAAAAAAAAATCTCCCCATCAAAAAAAGAAAACATTAGTATTTAAAAATATTTTAAAACGCTAAAAGCAAACACCACATTTCTAACTAAGGAAGCATAGTGTCATAGAACTGTTAAGGTTGGAAGAGACCTCAAAGACTGAATCCAGATGTTATCCCAGCACTGCCATGTTCACTGCTAAACCATGTTCCCAGGTGCCACTTCTACACAGCCTCTGAATACTTTTAGGGATGTTGAATCCACCTTCCTGAGCTACCCATTCCAGTGCCTGACCACACTTGCAATGAAGAAATTTTTCCAAGTATCTAACCTACACCTTCCCTGTAACTTCCTACCTGTGAAAAGAGGCTGCCCCTACCTCACTACAACCTCCTGTCAGGTAGTTGTAGAAAGCAGTATTANCACCCTCTGCTAATTAATAACAGCAAACTCTTTGCTGTTACAGTAAATAGAAAAAGCCATTAAGCATCAGCATTCTGTTTGCTCTGAATTCAAGAGCAAATGGAAATTGGCTGCTCTAGACACCACTTAGCTTCTGGCAAATACTGATGTTTTCAGTGCAACCAGTACAGGAAGTCCAGAAAGACTTATCTCACTAACGATAATTTCCATCTTGACTTTTGGGGTGTTGGGTGGCTGTGGGTGGTTTGTTTGATGGTGGGAGTTTTTTGTTTGATTTGGTTGGTCTTTAGTTTGGTTAATAATAANGGATACACTAAAAAAAAATCTCCCCATCAAAAAAAGAAAACATTAGTATTTAAAAATATTTTAAAACGCTAAAAGCAAACACCACATTTCTAACTAAGGAAGCATAGTGTCATAGAACTGTTAAGGTTGGAAGAGACCTCAAAGACTGAATCCAGATGTTAGCCCAGCACTGCCATGTTCACTGCTAAACCATGTTCCCAGGTGCCACTTCTACACAGCCTCTGAATACTTTTAGGGATGTTGAATCCACCTTCCTGAGCTACCCATTCCAGTGCCTGACCACACTTGCAATGAAGAAATTTTTCCAAGTATCTAACCTACACCTTCCCTGTAACTTCCTACCTGTGAAAAGAGGCTGCCCCTACCTCACTACAACCTCCTGTCAGGTAGTTGTAGAAAGCAGTATTATCACTCCTGAGCCTCCTTTTCTCCAGGCTAAACACCCCTCAGCTGCTACAGACCCTTCACCAGCTTCACTGACAATCATGACAAGCATGAAAGCTTAACAAGAAATTTATGCTTTTTTCTAGCTTGGCTGATTTCACTTTTTCTAACTTGCCTACCCCATGAAATGCAGTTCTCCATTTAAAGTACTATCACCATCAGAGAATAAAATAACAAACAAGTAACAACTTTGACAGGAGCATGCTCAAAAAAAGAGTGAACTCACAACAAGCAAGTTTACAACTTATCTTGCTAATACCTTGTTCCTACATATAATCTGAGAACATGCAAATGTTAAAGCATGTACATAATGTCATTTAAAACACTGTTAACTACAAACTTCCTTACATTTAATATTCCTGAACAGTTCACCGAATCTAAGCCTTAATGACCATACCATCTCTAGAAAACACACTCAGGATTAGAGTACATTCTGTTACGCAGCTTCATAAAATCAGGAATGTGCTAACATTTCATTACGCTGTAGTTCTTTTTCCTTTGTACTGTGTTCTTAGCTCCTATGCTCAGACACTTCACAATATCCACAAACTGCCCCTCCTGAGGAAAATGGAAAAATATGCAAAATCTACACAGATCAGAAAGCCTACGTATCTGACACTAGCTACTGTTACTACACTTCCATCCTCTTGGTGTAGTACATACTCTCTCTTTAATCATATAACAGACATCAATTTCCATCATCAATTTCAAATTTCTTTCTATATGATCTGGCATCACAGAGCAATGTAACACTTTTCAGCTGACAGGAACTCTGTGAGTCCTTCATGAGTTTTACAAGTAAACACAAGGTCAAGGCTGCTCTAAGTACATGTCTCCATTAAGCCAACACAATCCAAACTCAAGTGTAACGAAAGCCAAAGAAACAACAAAATCCTCAACTAAAAATAAAAACAGCTTACTTACTTGCAGTACTCACAACATTTCTTCCCAAAGTATTCGTATTGTTATCACTGCTACTCCGGCTTAAATTCATGTTGTTTGTGGCATTGGTACGTGCTATGTTTGCCACTCTTCGTACAAAGGACTCCAGGCTAGATGTTTCTCGAGACGATAAGTTCGGAACACTTGCACTGGAGCTCATGGGTGCTCCAGCAGCCAACAAAGAACTGACTGAGAGTCTGTTACTCGCTGAAGAGCTTAGGGGTCGTTGGGAAGCTGCTTCTTTATTAGTCAGTTCAGAGACTGAACTCACATCAGGAGAGCTTACACTAACAATTCCCATGGATATAGCACTGGACTCCCCAGGAGTACGTATTGAGTTATCAGGACCTAACTTCCTCTCTGCATTCTCATTTCCCATGTCCGCTGTTAAGGTGCTGGTGCTCGCACTGGAAGATGACCCTATGTCAGCCTGAGGCACACTGTCAGCAGAAGACAGAACAACAATTGGCTCATGGACGTCAGTGCCTGAAACTATATTTTGTTCCAATACACTTTCTGATCTCCGCTCCATTTTGGTCGAACCCAAGCTGATGTCGCTGCTACTTGCCACGCTACACACAGAACTGCTGCTTCCTTTTCTACTTGAGGAGCCTGCAGCAGCAGTCGTCTTGTCTGGACAGTTGTTTTTCACCAAGCTGCTCCATGACTGCGTTGTGCCTGAAACAGTGGATGAAACAGGTTTGGGTGATGCCGCTGAATCAGGGTCGTACCCTGGTGCAAGCTTGAGGTCAAACTTTCCTTCTGCGCCCATACGGTAAGAGTTAGAGCCACCAGCATCCCAGGTGACATCAATCCAGCCTGGAAAGGGACAGGAGTTTGTGAGATCCAGCAGAAAGCAGACAGGAGGCGTGTCAGACAGTAGCTCCACAATGTGGGATCAGCTTCTCATAAGGGCTGTATGTCTGAATCAATGAAATCACTAAGAAACCCTTAACGCCAATTAAAAAGGAAGTGCTTAAACCTAAACAATTTAGTATCTCGTAACGTTGGCAATTTAGAGGCTGCTCGTTCTTGCCACCTTAATCTTCAGGGTCACAGAATCCAGCCAGAAATACAGTTTCCTTCAGGAAGGGACCTGACCTAATAGAATCCCTCAAAAGAAGGGACCTGACCTACTAGAATCCCTCAAAATTTTATTAGCATCTATCAAAATTGGAGTCTCTAATAACAAAAATGTATATTTAAATGTATTATAACTTTATTAGCATCTGTCAAGAAGCTGAAATTATTACAAGGACATTAAATAACACTTTTCTTTGTTTGATGCTTGTGGATAAGCGTATTTACCCAACAGAAGACATCTCATGAAACTGCTTAGTTTGAGATTTCTTATTCTTAAATTGAAAGAACTAATTCATAGATACACAGCTTTTTAGTTCAGTAAGTTCCACATACTCGAACATTCCCTACTCATTAAAAAAATCTTATGGCAATAGGTAAGGGCTACATCAAGTACAATTTCAGGGTTCCAAAGAGAATATGTTTCATAGAAAAAAACTATTCTGGGACCAGAACAAAACTCCAAAGAGATGCTACTCTTAAGTTCCCTTATTAAATTATTGTTTTGAGTAGCAATATTTTTTAACAGCTAAATATAAGAAATCTGCAATAATGAGGATAACACACAAAATTTAGCTAACTAGGACAGAAATGGGGGCAAAATTATTTATTTTTACTTGTCTAAATATGTACCACAATCTACAAGCCACCTAAAAAATTCCTTACAATATTTCTCACTGTATCTTAACTACAACAAATATTGGTGTAACTACTTTAATTGAAACACATTTCATCCAAAAATGAAATTTCTAAAGCTTAGCTATCCTCTCCAGTCTCAGACAGAGTCAAAACAAATATCAGGTCCAGATACACACATATTTTTCTTTATTAAAACAGGAAAGAGCTAATATCAGATAAAATATTCTTTTTATTACTGTCACGTGCACCTTCAGCTTTTAACTATTCAAAAATCCCCACTCCTAGACCAAAACAGATGATCACAGGCAATTTGCTATTTGCAAGTATCACTCTGGAGGAAAAGTAGTTAAATACGGACAAAGTTTTCAGATACAATAAGTAGACATTTCATCCCCAAAGGAGCAGGTTTAGATCATGTTATTCTTGTATAATTTTATTCCATCTTCATGAGCTATAGCTGAGTAGCTTCAGGTCACTAAACCTTTGAAGGGTAAAGTTGCGGAGCAAATCTGAATTTTTTTCTTCCATGATTTGCATTTTTTAGCAAATACAAAAAAAAAAGCTCCATATTGTAGTTCAACAGTACAATTTTTCCCTTTTATGAATATCTGAACCAGGTATTTTTTTCAAAGCATAACTAAATAACTGGTTTTGTTTTGTATAGTTCCTTTCTCTAAATCATTAATTACAAGCAGTTTTAAATCTGAACAAGTTTTAAGTACATATTATGTACTCAAAGTTGTACTGCTCCATCATTACAGGTGTAAAACATTTTTCTACACTTGTGAACAACAACCAAAAATGTAAATTAGACACTATTTTCAAAATTCTATATGAAAAAAAGCTGTGACAGGAATAAGATGAGTTGGCATCACCATTTGATAAACGAACCTCAATTTCACCTATGGTTAAATGGGAAAGTTTTACTGGAACACAGGAACAAAATCACTGCTTTGGTAGAACACTACTCACCAGTAATACCTAAAGTCTTCAAAGTTATAATGTAGCTATGGTTACTGTTGTATCTGATAAGAAAAATATATGGATGATGGAAGACTTCCCCACAAGCTGTATTGAACAGCTTAAATGAAGTTTAGGCTCAAATCACTTTAAGGGATTGTACTTCGGAGATCTCCTCCATGTTTGAGAGCTGGCAACTCAACAAACTAGAAGAAATTCTCAAGTCTAGCTAAAAATGAACCTAAAAGTGGCCGAAGGTGCTTCATAAACAAGGTAAGCCTTGTATACCTAAAAACAGGGGGAAGAGAAGGGTGGAAAGCATGCCCAGCTGACAGGATCACCACCTCTCCTGGAGCCTCTTCAAAAACTTAACTTTCTGAGTACTGACTTCCCTGGCTGTTGCAGGTTTTCATTTTGCTCCTTAAGTTAATATATCATCATACTTTAACCAAAACACAAAAACTTGATCCCAAAGAAGCTTGCAAGGTAGGAAAGGTATAGGATATAACAAAAGTCAAGAAAAATACTGCAAATGCTCAGCCAGAAGAAATGAGGAAGGCAATTATAGATTTTGCAGGCCCAAAGCTTAATTTATCAGTTTGCATCACTCACCTTCATATAATTTGTAACAGATGTCTAAATAACAGTTTCATATTTGAACAACTGTTTAATATTTTAATAAATCAAAGCTGTATAAAAATTTCATTTACAGCAAGAATTTTTTTCATGGGCTCAAATAGAATTTCACAAATGGACCCCATCAGCTGTAGTATTTTAAGCTTCTTCCTTCCAAAGTATTTAAACTTCTATTAACTTTATCAAGGCATTACAAAGGAAGTACTCTAATGCTACCCATTGTGCATGATGTAATCACACAACAGACATTTACAAATTCAGGCAATTCATGCTCACCATTATGCAGTTCTCCTGTAACAGTGCCTTCACCCTGTGGGCTTCCATCCTGATCTCTCCATTTCCAATCAATCCCTCTGATTACACGAGCTCCTGGAACCATGTATTTTAACACCTGAGAACGGACCAGACGTCGCTGCCTTCTCAGATTTGCTTCAGCTTCTTTAGCAGCTTTTCCTGCAAGAAATGTAAATTGAAAAGACTTGAAAGTATTGAACGGGGAATAATTTTGAGCTTATTTCTAAGCAAGTTCAGCTGCAAAAGTTAACCTCCTTTTTCAAACTGGTTTTTATACTGTATTCTCATTAGCATTTTAAAAGAGCAAGTAGGATATACATGTTTTTTTTCTTACCCAGCTGATCTTCACATACTCCATTCACAGTGCCATAAAGTTCAAATCCAGACAGGGAGAGGTAGTGTGTTTGCCCACTGGCATTCTTTCCCATTTGTTTTATTCTAACATGTCTCCAACCTTGTTTCTCATCTTTTGGAGGATCTAAAGGCCATGTTGCTGTAGACCTTTAAGTTTATTAGAAAGGGGTGTTGGTAGGTAACAGGAATAAAAAAAAGGCAAAACCAAAAACCTTAGTACTAAAGCAAACAAAATCATGACACCGATCATGTATGCATATTACAAGATATATAAACCTATTAACACCAGGGCGACCTTTGGATGAGTGCTGGTGTTATGATTTTGTTAAAAAACAAAATGCAAAATTTACAGTGATTGAAAAGCACAAATACCATTATGTGAACCACACAGAGACTCTATGAATCACTTACTCTCCAGCCCATCCTTGGTAATTTGTATCACTTACCACTTCTTTAGATAGATACATTATTACAAACACAGTACACATTAAATTAGTCTACAGTCAAGTACATTTTTAACTGCACTCAGTTTCATGAAAAGTGATAAAATACACTGACATACCCTGGTTCATTGAGACTACAGTCATCAACATGAGTATACAAAGTAGTCCAGTTCTGTCCATCCTTAGATACCTGGAAAACCCAATTTCTGAGAGCAGATCGTCCATAACCTCGAGCATGGCGTAATGTGTAGGCTGACGGTATAACCCAAAGGCCAAGATCTATGGCAAACCAAGCATTCTTATCATCATTAGTGTGACAATTGAGAGCTGAACTGTCACGGCTCAGGATGTCTTCTAAACGACCATAAGGCAGATTTCTTCCTTCTGAGGATGTAACCACTACTAACCCATAGGCTGCTGGATTTACCCACTCATATGCAGTTCTGTATTTAAAAAGAGAAATATACTGTTCAATTATTACTTAAATTAAAAAACTAGTTTCAACAACATTTGACATTTACTGTAAATTGTATATAACAGCTGAGTTTATCACACACCAAAATTATCAATATAATTTAGGTAATTAGATAACTAGACACATTTCAAACATCACTTTGTTTGTTTGTGTTTTTTAAAACACTGTAGCAAAGAAAAAAAAACCAAACCCAAACCAACAAAATCAAACAGAACCATGGCAAGCAAAAAGGA
>VWZV01017451.1:8630-34296 GCA_013397155.1 Irena cyanogastra | reverse complement strand
GGTTAAACTATTTAACACAAGCCAGAGGGGAGGAGGGCAAAACCACTTTAACAGAACTTAACTAACAGACCACAACAATTCTCTATATTCAAAATAATAAATAAAATCCTGACCCCAAACAAACAAAAAATGTTCACACCAATCCTCAATCTTACAAAATTGCAATATACCCCAATACAAAGAAAGGCTTCAACACAAACTAGAAATGCTACGTTCATAAACCAACAACAACTAATAATAAAAAAAGCAAACGAGTGTAATCTTCAAGCCCAAAGACCAAAGATAGACAACTTAAATCAAACTACAGCCCTAAGTGACAGGTTCTAAAATCTCCCTCTCACTCCTAATGGTAAGGGGACTTCTCCCAGATGACAGCTTTCACCCTCCCTGGCCCGTTGCCGCGCCGTGAGGAATTTTCCCTTGACTAGTTAGCCTCCCCTGGATGCCTGGCAACCGCCCTGCGCTAACGCCCAGGAACTCTCCTGCACTTGCCCAGAAGACAGGACACCCAGCAACCGCCCTGCACTCCGGGGACTCTCCCGTGCTCACCCTGGCCCTAGTCTACACCCCTTTGGTTGGATTCCTACTTCCTCCCCCTGCCCAAAGATGAACAATCCCCCAGCTGGTGGCTGCACCTTCTGTGAGTCTCCAGCCAGGAGTCTTTAGCCCACTTCAAAGGTCCTAGTTCCCTGATGCCCAGGACACCCTGCACTCGCCTGGAGACCACCCTCCAGGTAGTCTTTGGCCGGTGGAATTCCCCTATGCCCCCCTTGCCTGGGTCCCCTCTCAGCCAACCGTCCCAATGCCTGTCGCTGCACTAAGAGACCCAGTCCCGGAGGTCTCTCTGACAAGTCAGAGTCTGGCCAGTCAGAAAATTGTCCCAACCAAACTTCCACCTCCGATTTCTTCGTGCTTTGGCTGAAGATACCCCTAGGAGCGCCCTGCCTGGGGAACAGGAGCCTATTCGGGTAAGGGTGGAGAAAAGAAGGGTACTCCCCCTTCACCCTCTATGGCCCCTCGGGGTTCCATGCTCACTTCAGACGCAATTGCTGCCCTCCTTTCCTGGCTGGCCCCCTCGTGGAAATCTGGAACCACGGTACTTGGAGGTCCACTTGCACTTCGGGAGTCTGAGCTGCCAGCCCCCGTCTCTCACTCCACACACTCACTCTACACGCATGAACGTACCCCCTTGTGCCTTGCCCACTCGCAGCGCCTACCTGTGCGCTGTGAGCCCCACTCCCTCTTGGAGGGCTTTCGTGGTCTGAGTTGCTGTACCCACAGTGACTCCCCGGGAGTGGCCAGCGATCCCTTCTTCGGTTGCAGAGAAATCCAAAATCCAGGCAGCCAAAAAAAATCGGCCGGATGTGTCTTCCTGGTTTTGTCCTTCCCTGGGACTGCCTCTGGGCATGGCTATCCTGGATGACCCCCCAAAAATTGATATAAACAGGCAAAAAGAAAAGAAAGAAAAAGAGGCTGGTTTAAAGAAGAAAAATAAGCCTGTTTATTAAAAAGAGCAGCTGGGGGTGAGACTCCAAGATAAGCTTAGAGCCCGCTCAGCAAGTCAGAGATACACGCTTACTGTGTAGCAGCACAGGGTGCTTCCTTGGATACAGAGTTCTGCAGAAGGACCCGGGTGCTGGGCAACTCGGGCATTTTAAAGTCTCTTAAGAGTCACAGGAATGGTGCGCTTTTCAATTCTCTTGATGATTGGTCGTTTTTATCAGTCCTGGTTGATCCATAGCATGGTACATTCCTGACCAATCATTTTGGAATTCTCTGGTCTTATTGGCTGGCTCGTTTTCTAATAACGGTCTAACTTGCTGNCAAAATCCAGGCAGCCAAAAAAAATCGGCCGGATGTGTCTTCCTGGTTTTGTCCTTCCCTGGGACTGCCTCTGGGCATGGCTATCCTGGATGACCCCCCAAAAATTGATATAAACAGGCAAAAAGAAAAGAAAGAAAAAGAGGCTGGTTTAAAGAAGAAAAAAAAGCCTGTTTATTAAAAAGAGCAGCTGGGGGTGAGACTCCAAGATAAGCTTAGAGCCCGCTCAGCAAGTCAGAGATACACGCTTACTGTGTAGCAGCACAGGGTGCTTCCTTGGATACAGAGTTCTGCAGAAGGACCCGGGTGCTGGGCAACTCGGGCATTTTAAAGTCTCTTAAGAGTCACAGGAATGGTGCGCTTTTCAATTCTCTTGATGATTGGTCGTTTTTATCAGTCCTGGTTGATCCATAGCATGGTACATTCCTGACCAATCATTTTGGAATTCTCTGGTCTTATTGGCTGGCTCGTTTTCTAATAACGGTCTAACTTGCTGTCATCATTCTACCAAGTCGCTTTCTAGAAAGTTCCCCGTGATAATTCCCTGAGTTCTCAACACCCCCCTCTAGTGGTTGCAACAGGATATTTCACTTAATAACTTACTGCTTTAGACCCCTTTACATTAATTATGCGTAACAATTCATTAATAACAATCAATAATTCCTAACTCTTCCCTCGAAAACCAGCTTATTTATAACAGGTGGATATGACTCAGGGACAAACCATATGCATAGGGGTAACAGAACAAACCATTACAAACTTGTAAAAGAAAAACACACCACCACAATGGTAGACCAACCGACCATGGCCAATCCAAAGACCTTATATAAATGACTTACACTGAAGAAACAGAGATATGATGGGCACTCAGAGAAGGGAAAGGAGACTGGAAAACTCAGGGAAGGTGCAACTTTGAGAAGTACAGGTAGCGGGAAAAAGTGAGAAAAGCTGTCGGAACTGAAAACAACCAGGATGTGAAGCACATGAGATATGCCTCTCTTCATTTTGGTCAAACCGCTTGCAAGCAGAGTTAGAAGTAAGGAAAAGGAGAATGACAGTTACTGAAAGAGGTGTCCATGCGCAGATCAATAAAAATGCATTTGGTTCTTGAATCGAAGTAAATAGAGTAAATAATTGAAGTAAATAGCAGCATTTTCCCCTGTCACTAGTATTGATTGGTGTCTATTTTATTGACTGAAAATTGTGCTGCTAACTTGACGCTTGTGCTGGGTCTACCTCCAGCTAGCCCCTTCCTGGCCCGCACCAAGAGTGGCCGCCCCTTGCCTGAATTGGCCTGCGTGGCGGTATAGCAGGACTGCTGTGGTATCGCAGCAGAGAGGCTGCTCCCCACGACACTAGCTGGATCTGTGCCGAGGACGGAGGCAGAGAACAGGATCTTCCACATGGTTTCTCAAGGACGTTTGTTCCAGGAGAAGGATCAGGGACGAAAGACACCGAACGCAGGCTTACATCAACTTACATACGAGGGAGGGTACAAGGGGAGGCTACAAATTTTAACCAATAGGGAGAAACTGAGGGAGGAACACAAGGTGGAGGATACCATGTTTAAAGCAATAGGGGATTACAGGGGAGGAGAACAACTTAAGGAAACCAATGGGGCTTTGAAGGATACAAGATTGACATGGAGGGTTCTGGAAGTAAAGGCAGGTTACGATGACAGACAAGGGAGGAGGGCAAGGTTACAGTGATGGACATGGAAGGGCCTGGAACAAAGGGCAGGTCTTTGGGGAGATGGACAAGGGAGGTGGTAGGATAGGATTCAGGGACAAACCATCTGTATAGGGGAAACAGAACCACCATTATAAACTTGTAAAAGAAAAATATACCACCACACTAATTCATTTTTGTTTAATTATGAAATCTTAGTTCTTTTAGCTTGCCCTGGTTAGAGATATTCTTCATTATGCTGTAGATTCAGTTATGCCAATAGCCAAATCACAGGCTTGTAACAATTTGCTAAAGAGGGAAAATCACTACACCAACTCCAAAGTAAGCAAAGGGTGTTTCTTTTTCTATCCAGAGGAGAAGTGGTGAGTACAGTATTAGATGAATTGCAATCCTCAGTTTCTGACATTGAAATCAGCCCTACAGTTAGTTGTCCATATAATCAAATAAACGTAGAGTTTCAGCACCAGCCTGACTGGAATACTGAAACTGAATAAGAAATAAATTTAATGAGTTATTATATCTATATCTATATTTTTATATATATATCCTTCATACTTTCTGAAGGAAAAGTAAGATTCATTTTGCAAAGGCTCACATGCTGAATTTCAGGCATGTGAGTACTACTGAGTTAGATGATCCTTCTTACACATGTGGTACTTGAAGAGTCTGAATTTGTAGTCAGATTCTACAGCACATTAGGTATATTAAAGGACTAATAACACTGACTTTGTTACTTTTTTTGCAGAAAAGTACTTTGATTTTCTAAACTTTAAAATACACACTCTGTACAAGAACCTCTTATTATTCTCCAAACTGTGGGGCAATTTGCCAAGGGAACAGCGCAATGACTGTGGCTTGATGTCCTTTTGGCCAGTGGCAGAGGGGCGATGTGGAGCCCGCACAAAATAAGGCTCCCTTAACCTACTGGCCTACGAGCCAACTAACTGTGGATCCACTGGAGCTGGTGAAGATAGGGACTGCGAGGATCCAGGGTAAAGAGTAAGAGAGGAGCCAGATGCGTGCAGATCAGAGAAACTTTATTCTCTCTCTAATCAGGGGCAGAGGCAAATGGCCCCGAGCCTCACTCAAGAAGGGGTTTTAAACATATCAGCAGCAGGGGGTTGGAGTACAGAACGACCAATGGGGCCTCGCTAGGGGAGGAATGAGGGACGACAAGGGACAAATGGGAGACAGAGGAGGGATGAGGCTTAGGGGACAAATCAACAACCGGGATCAGGGTGAATGATAGGGAAGGTTTGAGAAGGACTTGGGCAGGGCAAGGGTGATGGACAGGGAAAGGGGTAGCACCAACTAGGATTGACAGGGGTATTTTAAGAAATTTGGGGAGGAACAGGTAGATTGGCAGGGTAACTTTGAGGAAAACAAATTGTGATGAACCATCGTGAGAGGATAAAATAGGGGGGCACAGAGGAAGAAACCATTATCAACCTAACTAACATAATTTAACTAAGATCAAACAAACTTAAAAGAGAACACCACAATGACAGCTCTGTGTGATTGATAGCAACAAGCAGAACAGAATATTGCCAGTATCCAGACAAAGGCAGAGTATAAGCTAGGAGTATAAACTGAGTACTTTTTTAAAACAAAACTTTCAGCCTATCTCACAGTGCTAAAACAAAAAAAAAAGAATTAAATATTATAAACTGAAATCTTAGGACCAGTGGTGTTGCAACATGCTAAAGTAGCTCAAAATCTCCAAAATGCTCTCTGGTGATCTCTCTCTTTGAATCTATATAGGGACTTTGGGTCTCTAGATACTCTCAACAACATCCTACTTAAGTATCCTTGAATAGTTGTGCAATGAAAATCTGTCTTTGGAAACCGTGGGAACAAATACAGGGGGAACTTTTTAGCAATTCTTTGATCTACATAAGTGAGTCAGAGGATCTCAACTCTCTCTTGAGTTGAGACAGCAGGAACGTATTTCAGTAGATTCAGGCTACATCTATGCTCTATTTAGGAACTGGTTCTAGCTCTTTATCAATGTGACTGGGAGTACATTTCAAGATTTGGGTGGGTCCAGTGCTCTGGAACCTCAGAGGAGATGAGGCTGCATTGTTATGCACTCCTTGTTATGGATTGCTGCCAGCTGGGATGGACAGTGTGAGCTGTCAAGGTACAAACACTGCCCTAGGGCATCTCTTTGGGATGTGCTGCAGCTAAAGTACTGTGCAAGCATGGCCCATAGCTTGCTGAGGCCAGGATGTGTGTTTCACAGATGCCTTGTGGTCACACTGTGCCAAACAATAATCCAGGAAAAAATAAAAATATTTAATTCAAAGATTTAGCTAATTGCATCTCTATTTGGAAATACAGAATTTGTTTATCTTACAGGACATTGTCATTTAAGGCTTACCTTCTATGAATCTACTCTGGGACTGTTTTACAGTACTTTATCCCAGAGTATAAATCCAGTGTGCTGGTGCTCTTTTCCCAGAAAAGGGTTATGTCCTTCTGGCATAGTTTGACCCACTTCAAATGAACAAAATATTCTTATTTTGCATAAGGTTAGACCTTCTTATAGTTTTTCAAGAATAGCTAACTTTTTCTGAAATCAGTATATAATTGGAGACAGCTTTCAAATGTAGGCAGTCAGGTTAGGTATTTCAGAGGTCTCAGGAAAATGATATCCGTTCTGAGGAGTGATGCCCTAATTGCTGTGCCAGCTGCTACCTGCACTCAGATAATGTGAAGCTTGACAACCTCTGGGTATGTTGCAAGTCCCACACAGGAGCAACCTGAGCTTTCTGGCCATTGCAGGGAATACTGTGACAACACTGATATTCCAGTATCCAGTTATCTTCATTCCTCTTTGATGAGCATAAAACGAAACCAAATTAGTAGCATATAAATACACAGAAATATCCAAAAAGCATTTTCACTAAGAATACAAGATCAGACATCATGAGTTTCACTTCATATTGTGCCATGACCACTGAAATTCTGTGGATGTGTTTCAAACATTCCAAGACCTTCGTTTCTCCCGGTGCATGCAACTCTGTGTGCTCAAATATGGGGTAAATTTGTATGCCCAGAAAGTGATTGGAATTAGGATAGGATTCCTGGCACATAGCTGCACATCTGAGTGCAGGATCTCACATGGTTCAGCTGAAGCACCGCTCTGCATTCTCTCCCATCCCTAACTTCACAATTATCTGCTCAGCAAATCACAAATCAGGCCAATGAATTTAATATGGTGCACAGACTAGAGGGCAGGAAGGAAACTGCTGTGCTGGAATGCTCAGAGACCAGAGATGCATGGAAGGTACCACTGAGGGAGAAGTAAGCAGGAGCTGGCTCAGCATGTTATCTTGAGGATGTCACTCAGGTGACAGTAGGGACACCCATAGACACTAGGCACTGTGGAAGTATCAGTATCAGGTTATTGAATATTAGCCAGAATTTCCCATGGTTGTTGATTTTAATTGCCTGCCATGAATCTTGTTGGGTACTGTGGCAGCAGTTTCAATGCCTCCTTTTCAGCTGGGACCCTCAAACTATTTAACCCTTCAGGCATACCAAGACACCCCAAAAAATCTTCAAAACAGTATGTCCTTTCAGTAATTTATTTTTCAGTTTATATCTGTGTTATTAGCTACTTGTGACTGGAACAAGTGATCAGAGAATAGTGGGGGATCAGAATGTGTGTATGTACACCAGCTGATTTATATTAACTCATTTGCTGTGGTAAAAATCAAGTTGGAAAACATAAATACTTGGCAGAAATTTTTTGTTTGTTATAGTGAGTTGAAAAGCAGTTCAAGTCTCAGCTGAAAAGAAGGATATTGATATTGGCTCAGCAGCCATTCTTTTCAACAAAAGATTGAAAAATGCTTAAATTCAAGTACGTAATCCAAACACGTATTGATTATACTCAGAGTTTCCTCTCTTGTTTTAGAGGAATGTAGCAGTAATCAGGTAACTGAGTTCTTTGCTTTCAATAATATATATTTCTACAGAATCTGAGTCTCAAATTTTGCAAATAAAACCCCATAAGATTATTTTAATACTGCTTATTAGTTAAACTGGTAATTTGCATTTATTTTCTTGCAAATAGCTTGTGGTTTTTCAAAGAAGCTTAATGTGTAGCTGTGGCAGTGCATCCTTAGGCTATACTGCCCGAGGTATGGATGTGTGATGTGTGAATGTTATAGCCATAAAAGAGGATTCTCAGGTAACTAATTTACTTAAATCCTCATTATTCAGATTCAAGAAAAAATTTAATTTATCCCACTGAATTTAATGTACAGCACATATGCAGATCAAATTTAACCTATTTCTTTCATATGAACTAAAGGTATGGACATTGTTTTAAATCTTCACAAAATTTTAGACGAAGCCAGTTGAATTTCTAAGGAGATTGGCTGTTAACACCATCAGTCTTACGAGAGAAAGTTCTAAGCAACTGGTGTTTCTAGTTAACTTTAGGAAACTTGTGTAAAAACCTTCTACAAAAGATTATTTTATTTAAATAGAGAAAAAGGCTTGGTTTTGTTCTTGATGAGTAGCCCTTTTATACTCTCATTTATGGAATGTGTCTCGCATGGTATCAGGCATGAACTGTGTTCATAATTCAAGTCTGTGAGGACGACATGAGAGATGCCATACCAAAATGATATTCCTTTATCAACAAAGCACTATGGATTAAGAAGTACAGCTCTCAATCCTTGGTGACTGTGTAATGACAGCAGTTCCTTTATTCTTACATGAGAAAACTGTGATTTATTGTTACCACTTTGCAAAGAGCAGTATTTAATAACGTCATGAATACAGCAAGTGTTTCTGGGTTGTCATCAAGATTACTTCACAGTGAAACACTTCACTTTGTTGAACTGAAGTACAGCTGGGTGAAATCTGTTTCTGGACCTGTATCAGAGTTTCATACACTTACAGCTCTTGTCTACCAGTAGTTTCCATACTATGCATGAATTAATTTTGAGACTCTTAAGACTAGTATTGTTGAACTTCCTTTTGATGGAGCAAATGGCTTGATTGATTTCAGCCTTCAGAAAAAGACTGAATGCCTTTTTTCTCCCATTAGGTGACTGATTCTGTGTGCTGTCACATGCAGGCTGATGTTCCCGGAGACAGCAGGCTCCTTGTGCAAGGACAGCCAGAAATACTGCAAGTGAGAATACTGCTAGCCCATTCAGTGGGCTAACAGGTGATCCAGAAACTTCCTGATGCAAAACCCTGCCTCGAGTAGGTAGCACTCTGTGCATGTGTGCAGGACAGGTGACTGGTTTGGGAGCAGCTCTGCAAAGGGGACCTGAGGTCCTGGTAAAGCAGGGAACCTGGATTCAGTAATGTGCCCACACAGTGATAAAGGCTACATTGAGGACAAGTGTTCAATTTCCTTCTGCCCAGGACATGCTCTGAATCTGGAGTAGGGTGTCCAGTTTTAAGCCTGCACTATGTGAGACACAAACCAGAGAGAATCCAGCAAAGGGTCACTAAGATATTTAAGAGGCTGGAGGAAGAAACCCTAAGAGACTGGCTGCCCAGGAACCTTGGCCAGTAATGCCCAGACTGGTGCCTGCAAACAGCTGCTCAGCACAGACATGGTAACGCTGGAGCAGGAGTGAGCTGGTGCAGGAGAGATCTGATCTCACTGGTTCTTAAATATTCTGACACGGTGCTCTCCTTGGAGCCAGAGGGTTTGAGCCCGGCCAGCCCTGGCTCCCAGCCTGTGCCAAATGTGGCCGCCCCCCACCTGACTCTACAGCCGGTATGGGTGGCGGTGGAGCAGGGCTGCTTCCTCCAAACAGCAATGCTGCTCTGAGATGAGCACGGATTGTAGGACGTGTCGAGGACATGGAGCAAAGGAAAGAGAAGGGACGCTTCCATGTGTTCCGAAGGCTTTTATTCTCAGGATGGGTCAGAGGCAAGTGACAGTGAATCAATGGTTACAATAACTGAAATAGGAGGGTGGATACAATAGGAGGGTACCAACTTCAACCAATAGAGAAAGACTTGGAGAGGAGTATAGGGAGGAGAATACATTCCCAGGGCCAATGAGGAACTTCAGGGGAGGAGAATAACTCAGACAACTCCATGGGTTATCAAGGGCCACGTGACTGACAGGGAAGTTTCTAGTGATAAAGGTGGGGTTACAATGATGGCTCAGGGAGGAGGGCAGGGTTGCATTGACTGATGCAGAAGGGACTGGAACAAGGGGCAGGGTACTGGACAGGGAGAGGGGGAAGGCAAAACTTTGGGACAAACTAACTTGAACAACTGGAGGGGGAACTGGAGCAAACCAACTGGAAAAACAGAAAAACACACCACCACAATATTCTCCTTACCCAGACCTGTGGTGGTGCAATTCTGTTGTATAATTTCTTTCAATTGTTGTTAATGTTCTGTTCAATATGTTCTCAGTGGTTTGCTCCTGTTTACCCCTGTGAAGTTGGTTTAGCCCAACATTGTATCCCCCTTCCCTGTCAGCCCTGTACCCACACTTTGTTCCCGATCCTTCCCTGTCAGTTATTGTAACCCTGCCCCTCTCCCCTATCAGTTAGTGTATACTCAGCCTCCCCTTCCAGAAACCGCCATGTCATTTATGTAATTCCTGAGCTCCCATTGGTTTTAAGAGAGCGCTCTCGTCCCCTCACATTCCCCATTGGTTAAAAGGTTATGTAAACCCGCCTTGTACTCCTCCCCTGGTTCTCCCTGATTGGTCAATGTGTTGTATCCACCCCTGAGACCTCCCTCCTCCATAAGTTGCTGCCAGAGAGTGTTCTGGGTTCTTTTTCCTTGTCACCCTCCAGAGAATAAAGGCTCTTGGAGACACGTACAAAGGGCCTCTCTCACTTCCTTTACTTTGACCCTTGGCGCTAGAAGCCATCTATCAGTTGTCGGGATCAGCACCCGCCCTGGCTGCAGCGCTGCCTGTGACGGTCGCTGGCCTATCAGGGAGCGGCCACTTGATGGTGTGGGCCCAGGGGAGAGCGCGCTAGCCGGCTCGTGAAGCTCTCTCCCTGAGACCAGACACCATGTCACAGACTTGTCATGTTCTGTTGTTTGCCAGGTCTCTGCTCTGTGCCTACTACCTACATTCTTGATTGCAGGTTCATCCTCCTAAGACAACTGAGGGCAGCTTTTGTTCAGACATCCCCTGAGATTTAAGCACAGGCTCTAGCGATAATATCATTTTCTGTAATTGAACAAGGAATGTTACTTCGGTACTCATGTATTTGAGGAAAGTAATTTATCCAGAACCTCTAATCCTAGAGTGGCATGAAAAACACACTAAATCATGGACATCAATCACTTTGCAATAATGCCAACGATTATTTCCATACATCTTTTGACAGCAACTCCATCTATTCTTTTTAGCTGCGATATTCATGCTACCACACAAAGTGATATTGACAATACCTACCAGATTAAGAAGCAGTATATTCCTCATCTATAAGCATTTGAAAAGTATTTCGATTTTCCCGTAGGTCTTTTTATAACTGCACTTGCTTCCTGCATCTCTGAGCAGGGAGTGCAATTGATTACTTGGAGCAATTTTGGCAAAGGGTGCAGGGATGCTGCTGGGACAGCATCAGTGCAGATCAGCAGTGCCATCCTGCAGGACACACAGAGAGCCACAGCTTCCTTCTGAAGCTGCAGCTAGAAGAGTCCTGACATTACTGCTTAGATCCAGGGTTGCTCCTTCATCATCATAACCTGCAAGACATCTCACCAGTGACAGTCTGCTGCCTCCGTCCTGAGATCCTGACAGGTGCGCCCAAGCACTGCTCTGGGGCTGGCAGCAGGCATTTTTTTAATTCAAAGTTTCAAAGATTTGAAAACTAGCATTCCCATGGCCACTTTCTTTTTTGGAAAACTGCTCAAGTGAACCTCAGTATCTGACTTTTCTTATAAATCACATAAATTGTCATTTTAATCTCTTATTTTGTGACCACTATTTAGATAAACATCTTGCTTCAGTGGGTAGGAAAACAATTTTTTTTGTAGAGATTTTAGAATCTATCATCCCTAGGAAAGCAAGATTCCTGGGATCCAGATCCTGGTTTGATTTTTCACAAACCCATCACTACCAGAGTAGTTGCAACTACTATCAGAGTAGTTGCATCTACTCTGATAAAGACAAAACCAATTAGATTTTTTTAAAAGTGGTTTTCTTTTTACATTATAAAGTTTTAAGATAGACTTAAATCATGTTCGAATATTCCATACCCAACTATTTTTGAATTCCTAACAATGACAGTCTTAAGCTTAAATGATTTCTATGCTTCTAAATTCAGCAGACTCAGGAGCTGAAATAGTAGGAATTGTCAAATCTAAAAGGCAGTGCATCTCTGCAACTGTTTGCTGTATGTATGCTCAACAATGTATGTATGTATGCCTCTTCCACAGCATATCTCTGTGCACCTCAGCTGCTCCTTTAGACAATGCACTTCCTCGCCTGTGCTGATCCACCACAGCACTTAATCATGGAGCTCTGTGACTGCACGGACTTCTCATTCCCACTGTTTGTTTTCTAGTCTGCACCCTTGAAACCTGTAATTCTGAAAGGTATCCCAGCTTTAAGTTAATACAACAGATGTTCTTTCAGAAAAATTACATACTCTACATTATCCCAACCTTTTGAAATGACAGTGAGTTATCTTAATTAAACTGGTGTTGTGATTTCAGTCTGTGGTAACATACAATAATCTTGTCCCTTAATGACTATTGATGACAATGGTAATTTGTTATGACAGAGTGATTGCAGTGTGTGAGCACACGTGCTCCCATGTAAGGGGTTTAACACACATAGGAAAACTTTAAATATCATTCTTTAAAAAATTATTTATTCCGTATGAAGAAAG
This sequence comes from Irena cyanogastra, assembly GCA_013397155.1. NCBI lineage: Eukaryota > Metazoa > Chordata > Aves > Passeriformes > Irenidae > Irena > Irena cyanogastra. Next base: position 21,937 of record VWZV01017451.1, on the reverse strand, counting down.
TAGAAAGAGGATCTTCCATAACCAGTCCATATTTGTAGTAGCTAACACAGAATCCAGTTGCTGCATTCAATCCCCTACATACAGACCACTATGAAATTAATGTGATTAGGAGGAAAATCACATACACCTAGTCACAAAGCATGGAATTTTACCCCAAACACTCATAAATCCATTGTGTCTTATCTATTTTAAAGGGCAAAACACACCTTTAGATTTTCCCTTGAAACTTCCCTGTGTCCCTGATTAGGACGCACCAAAAAAATCTGGAAAACTTAATTGTGCATAAAGATGAAAAAAAGAGAGATACTTTCTAGTTCATTAAAAAGATCTCAAACATTTTCTCAAATGGAATGTGTCTGACATGTCTGTGTTGATCATCACTCAAGTATCCCAGACTGAGGGCAGTTACAGTTGTATGTGCGCCATGCAATCATTTATCCAGGTACCAAGAAAAAAACTGTGAGACACCTGAATTTCCATGACAATAGGAGAAAAGAAAAAAAAAGCCCAGAATAAAGCAAATAAATGCCCTGGCAAGAAATCCAAGTGAAGTTTCTGAACATTCACTCAATAATAAAAATATTAAAAGGTGGAAGACAACAACTATTCCGAAAGATATCAATATGGAAAATACAATTCCAGCTTCAAAATGTTGCTTTGCTTTTCATAGAGCTATTTGCAACTGTGTAGAAAATTTCAAGACAGGTATAATTCACATCTGCAAATGGCCACAACTATTTGGAAAACTTCTATTTGGGAAAAGTCTGTGTGTGCAATAAAGTCCTGAATGATGCTATTTAACATTTGTTCATGGAATCAGAGGCATATCCAGTTCAAGCTAATGATTTCAGTGCAACAGAAGGCAAAAGATGCTGAATTCTGCCGTGGTTGGTTAGCAAGTAAGATCACAACAAAGAAACAACAATTTATATGCAGGAGCGTTTGTCTGCTTCTAGGAAATTTGGTCTAGGCTGAAAGTTCCCCCCACTATTTTTTGTCTAGGCATTTCTTCTAGAAAAAGTCAGGGGAACTCTCTTTCCTGAAATCAAAAGTTACTGTCTTTCTGTCAACCTCCTACTGTACAACCTACTGTATGCTTTCTTTGGTCAGGAAGTGTCACTGTAAAGATCGCCACTGAATATATTTACTAAATGCGTGATAGGGCTGTGCTGATAAACTAATGTAGTGTTATTTACAGAAGACATCAGACCATCAGATATACTGGAAAAGATTGTACTCTAAAGCCTCCGGTTGAAAGAGAAAAACAACAAAACAAAACACTCAGATTGTCCCTCCAAATCACTTCTTTATCGCAGCTAGAGTCAAGTCAATCCTACTTGTACTTCTAATTCAGGGCTATAGTTGGAAAAATGTTAAGGATTTAAGTATGTGCAGTGAAATATATGCAGGTTTGCCTTATTAGTTCTCCCTTCTGACAGTACTCTGGCAGGAAAGGCAAGATTCTTACTTCAACTGAAATGGAAAACCCCAAAAGGTTTATACATTGCAACGATGCCTAATCCTATTACTGAAGACTTCTGCAATTTGCCTCTTCCAAGAGCCACTCAATTCCACTTAGCAATCCATCTAAAGTTGCAGCTACAGTGTCCTGCATCTGTGAAAATAAAATTAAAAGTTAATGCATTAGAGATAACAGCTAACAGGATCTAACAGTATTTTAATATCACTTTGTGTTTATCTGTAAAGTCAGAAACACATCAAATCTAAATTTTTATTGCTAGCGTAAAAGTCCCTTAGCAAAAAGGTTTTATAAGAGTAAGAAAACAAACAAAATACCCCCCCTCATCTTAGGAAAGCTTTCACTCTTGGTATCAGAATGAATTTTTTCCAATTGTTTCATCAGCTGTTCTAGGAGATTACATTTACTTTACAGATGGTGACCACTTGAAAAATTTTCTTGTTACTAGTAAAGCAAAAATACTGCTAGCTTTAGACTTCTATGCATATTATTAACACTCTGATTTTGTAACATCCCATTCAATGGCTATTATAAATGGTATGTTTTGTAAAAAGCCTATAAACATTTTCCTTATGAAAACAAAAGAATTACCTCAAATCAGGATTAAGTTATTCCTCAGCTACACAATGTAAAAAAAATTAATGCTGTGTGGCGGAGCCATGCTGATAGATACTGTTCTTGACAAACATAAAATAGGTTCAGGACCTGACATCCTAGTGTCAAAAACTGAAGACATCACATCAAATGAGTTACAATAAGCAGTCTTTCAAAAATGTCCCAAAAATCTATCTTGTGTCCAAGGCTGTGACTCAGGAAATTTAGATTTAAATGAACTGAAGCTTCTTTACTCCCTTCAAGACCATCATTTATCCTTCCTTACATTCTAGCTCCATGTAAAGTCTCTTGTGTGCTTTTGGGCAAGTCACTTAGCTCCTTGTTTTCAGACAAGCTAATAATTCATCTTACAGCACCAGAGAAACGAAATCTTTCACTTAAATGGAAAGCTTGTGTACTAGTGTTGAAAGTTGCACACTTGCTTAGGTAGGTATAGTTAAGGAACCTGAGAGCCTAAATTAAATTTAAACCACAGAGAAACAGAAAATAAAGGTTTAAGAGCAAGTACCATCCAGGGCTGATGCAGCAGATTTAGTTGCAACTGATGTGCCACGTAAACACATGGAATTCTTTTCACACCAACATGAGACACACAGGACAAAACCAGCAGAGGTCTGTTTGGAGGCCCAAGGGCTGGATCAATCATTGCCAAGAAACGAGCCAGCTCCTCCTGACGATCATGCACTAAAACAATTTTTAATATATGAGTCTTAAGTAGATGCAAATACAAGGTGTTTTCGTTTTGGGGTTTTTTTATTTCAGAGGCAATGAGACAGAGGGCTGGAAGGGCCAAATGAACTTGTTCTGCTTATCACAAGACTTAGTCATCTGCTCTTGTGTTACACAGATATTGATGACATTTAGAGGTTATTTAAAGATCTTCATAAATTCTACAGGCAGCCTATTTCAATCCTAACATCAAGAGTGTTTTCTGAGTACCTCACAAAAATCAAAATTACAAGCCGTTCAGAAATACTCATACACTGCACAGTCAGCAGCCCTTCCCTACTGAATGCACTTTTCCTTTAGTGTATCCCTTTGAAGTTTTTTGCCTCATTTCTGAGATAGCCCTTTTCGTCCATTCAAAGTTGATGAATTTAAAGACAATTACCATAACTGTTATTTGGATTATCATCTTAAAGGACTAAACTGATTTAGACTAATTGCATTTTTTACTGTTTTCCTGGTGAAGATTGTTTCCAGGCTATTACACCATAAACAATGTACTTTCAAGTGTCTCCTATACATACCCATGGTTTTTGTTTGTATTTTTGTTTTTTAATCTAGATAATTTCCCACATGTAATTTAGATAGCAACCATATCACTATGTGCCATAAACAAAACAAGGGGCCATAATCCCTAACATGCTGATGAGAGAGTGTCTAGGATAGGAAACCTCTTCAGCAGGATACGACATGAAGAAATAGCAGATATTGAAAGGATCAGAACATGGTTTTTGATGTATTGCATATTCTTTGTAATCTAACACTCCAGCTATTCACAAAATATAAATAAAGAGAAACCCCTTACCTCTATGAGCTTCTGCATTAGCAACATAAATGAATCCATCAACTACTTCGCACACCTTCCTCACTTGAGCTATTACACTGTAGTGCATGGCTTGCTGATTCCCTACTGTGCTGTTCTCTTGGTAAAACATCTTATTCACAGCAACAGCTTGCTCCTCCCTTGCTTTCTTCCTTTCCACACTGAAAGATATTTCAGTAGTCAGGTTAACTGAGAATGCCAAAACTGAATCTTGGAAGTCTAGGCGGCACAGGAAAGGGACAGGAAAATGGGCTGAGCCAGAAAAAGTTTCATTTCTCTCTGCCTCCTCCTGCCCTCCTTTCTTTCTGAGTGCACATACAGAGATGGTTAGCAATCTGCAAGATGCATATGAAAATACACTCCAGGGTGAGTTTACAGTGTTTCAAAAGGGACTCAACCAAGGTATTAAGAGGGATAGAAGCACCCGTAATGTACCTGTTGTACACCTTTGGTACATACACTGTTTGGAAAACCTTTATTACTTCCACATGAAAGCTTAGTGGTTGAAAAAAGAAAGGAAAAGCAAACGCATGCATTGAAACATCAACGTATAAGGGAGAAAGTGTACATGAAAGTCACATGACAAGAATATGAAGAAAAGTCTGAAATAAATTAGAAACTGTACTTTTCATTTGGTGGAGAACAGATCTTACCTCGTGGTGGAATACAGTGTCACAATATTGAATTTTTGATTGTGGTTAAACTGAAAACTGACTCCTGATCCAATTCCTACAGGGAAAAAAATGAATCTATGAGATTATAGCTATTTGGCTACTGAACACAATTAAACAGTAGTTCCAAAATTCCAGTGGTGCCACAAAATTAATATGTTCAAACCTAGATATTGCTGTTAGGGGTAGCAGATTTACGATTTTACAATTAACTTTATACATGCTCCAATTGATCAGACTTTAAATTTCATGAAAATCAAGTCAGTGGTATTAAAACCATTTCCATATTTCTGATTACTAGATTTGAACCTAGAAATCTAAATCAGAAAGGAGCCAGACTTGTATTAGCTGAAACTGGCATAGAAAAGGCTCCAGTCTGCTTATGACAAGCTGCATTGAAAAGGACATATGAGAGAAATGAAAAAACCACTAAAAATAATTGTCCTACTTCCTATAAATACAATTTAATTATTCAAGTTATGCTGTGCTGAAATAACCATTAGTTAAACAGTAACATATTTTTGTTTCTGGCTTGGACTGAAGTCAAATTTTACTTTCAAAGTTACTTTTTTAAACATCAAAAAATCCCTCACCTGCTCCTTTAATTTTTCTAAGTAAAATTTACATCATTTGATATCAGAATACTGAATCATATATGGATCAGCCTTGAGTTCCTGTGTAAAATCATGAACTAAATGCAAGCAGTACTGAAAGAAAGGCTTGTCTGCATTTATCGATTACAACAGCATCAGTAACGTGGAATTTTGGATGAAAATAGAAGTACAAGGAGCAAAATTATTCTTCTGACAATGTCTAAATTTAATTGTAAATTCATTGAAGCTATTAGTTTATCCCAAATGTTGGCTGCACTTATCTTTCTGAACAAATCAAATAGAAAACAGTTTGTTTTTACCATGATTCTACTGAATTTTAAGGATATAAAAAATCATTCCTTTTCTTAATTTCTTCCTCAAAGTTTTTTGTGTTGTATCTATTTACAAAATAAGAAGGCCAAAAGCATCATTACCATGAATTTGTCTATGAGGTAGGCCAGCTACCAGCAGAATATCTGGGCATGTCATCATCTTTTGTACTAAAGAGTTGTCCAGCTCTTCCAAACCTGGCCCAAACATAGCAAAGCGAGGTTCTGCCTGAGTGACCAGTGATTGCAAAAAGGAAGTCACAGTCCCATACCGGGGACGGCTCGATTTCAAACTTCTTCTACCCTGAGGACAGCTCCTTTTATATCTGTTTAAAATAGATGCAACTAGAAATTAAACACAAAATACAAAAGAGGTATTAATCAAACAAATTAATTTTGGTCCCACACTTCTTATGCTTTGCTACTGGTACAAATCAAAGCACAGGTCAAAAATTACAAAGTTCCAAATGGATGGTTTCAATCACCAGTACAAAGGAGGCAAAAACATCTTTAGAAGTTCTTTTGAAGTCCAAATACTGACTTTTTGGACCTCAGTACACTTGTATCTACAGATCTTTCCGTTTATTTAAAAATAAAATCAATATCACAAATTCCCCATCCTCACTGAATAAACAATACATGTAAAATAAAATAACATCAAAGCAGAAGAGTCATATTAAAAATACAATTTTAAAAATGAGCCTTGTGAGTGCATTTTAAACCTTAATTAAACTTTTCTGTATTTTTCTAACAAGCAAACACCTGAAAAGAAACATCTTCCCTGTAGGTAGAGAGCATGCAAGCTGTGGAAGGAGACAAGTGTTGTCTGCAAACTTTTATGCTCGTTTGGTGCAGATGCTAGAAGGCATGGAAAGACTGGTAACTGAGGAGAAGAAAACCAGTCAGACATCCTAGAGCAGCAGCTTCAGTTTGCTTCTGGAGTCATGGTAGGCTGCTGCTAGACAATCCTCTTTGTTAAGGAAACATCAAATGTGGGCTCCTTTATACCCACACTGAAATGTTTCAGTTGAGATCAGCAAAACCACTAAGTGCACGCAGACACAATGGAAATCAGTGACAGCTGGTATCAAATTGGTGATTTAAACCTAAACAGATTTAAATCCAATTTCAAAATCAGTACATATTTTGCATGTCAAATTCTGGGCATACTGTTCCCACCTGTTAAAAGGGGATGAAGGGCACAGAGATTGCAGAAGTTAACACACTTCACACACACCAACGTGTTAAAGACTACCTTTGGAAAATCAAAAATCTCAAACAAATCCACAGACCACTACTGCAAATTAAGGGAACTGAATGAAGTTTAGAAAAGAAATCACCACAAACTAATCTACTTGTTTTAAGAGTTCTTCTTCCTCCAAACATATTTATTGTGCTACTATGTTTTTCAACTATACAGCTGAAACCAGTCTTTGTCTTACAGCCTTGGACAATCAGAGCTAAAACAACACAACTTGTTATTCTGTGCACATTCTGTGCACTTTTTTATTATTAGGTCTTCCAAGTAAGATGAAAAACAATGAAGATTCATTTCACTTGCTGCAGTTTGAAGACTTCTTGGAACTTTTATGAAAATAATTACTGTGGCACTGAGAGCAAAAAACACTTCTTTATCAAGATCAACAGTATGCAGTATTTCTGTGCCACAGTAGACACACAGTTTACAAAAAGCTGTATTTTATAGCATTACCGTTGTCTTTTTTTACAATGCTTTACATTCCTCTTGAGTTCTAAACAGAAAGAGCTGACCAGACCATGGAGTGACAGGAAATTGTATTTCCAAAACAGACAATGGATTTGAGATACATCAAAATTTAAACAGCAGCTTACAGCAGAGCGTTATTTCTGTAAATATGAAACATGCCTGTGGGCTGAATATTACTGCTGTATGCACACTTGAAGTCATGTAAGAGAATATGGAGATACTTACACTGCCATGTAATCATACAGTGCATTGTCGCTGACCTCTGAAAAGGCTTTATTAAAAATCTCCTCATCTGGAAGTGATTTCCAATCGACAGATGACCAAGAGGGGATATCCCGCAGGAGAAAATACCTCCACAACAACGGGTCTTGCACAGCTGCCCTCCAGTAACAACTCGTGCTTCCTAAGCGGCACAAATCTTGGGGCGAGAGGAAGGACATGATGTTCAGCTGCAGGTCGATCTGAAAACCATTGAGAGCAGCAGTTTAACGACTCACGAACTCAGCAGTGAAGAAGGACGGGGTGGGATGCAGCGCTTTGCTCTCCCCCCCCATCCTCGCCCCGAGCGACCGGGCCCCGCTCACCGGCAGCGTCTGCAGGGCGCTCACTCCCTCCGCGCCGTCCGGGGGCGGCTTCCGCACCCGCACCCACAGCCCGATACCGCACTGCACTTCCGACCGCGGTCCAGGAGTCCTTGGAATGCGTGTTTTTAATGCAAGAGAAGTATACATTTCGGTTGGTCAAAGAAAAAGAAAAGAAGTCAGTGACGGAAGAGTGTGCTCTTGTGCCACAAGTTTTCTTCTCGCACAGACAATGCAGTGGATCTTAGTTGTGGGATTCTACAAAGTAATGCAGCATTTGTTTTGCAGTTGTTGTGTTCCACCCTTGACCTTTTAAGGGTCCCTCACATACGGCCACATACTTTGTTAACATGTTTCGCCCTGTTTCTTGGAAATCCAGCGATATGCTCTGTGATCTGCTGCCCAGGTCACTGTTAGACACAGGATCTACTGACTCAAGGCTTTCCTGCTTCCCTTCTCCACAGTGTTTCAGTCCCCAGTAGCACATTTCTCCACTGTACATCATTGCCAGTAAGTGAGTATCACTAAATACACCTGCAAAAATAATTTAGATCAAATACTTTATTGTTCTGCTATAAGCAAGTACACAGCTTTTTAATTTTAATTTTTTTCAGTAACAATGGGGAAAAAATTCCAAAAAGAGAGTACAAATATATAATTATATAAATATGTAATGCTCAGAAGAAAATCTGGATCAAGACTATGCTCATTTCTCTGTCCACTCTGGCCCTCAATAATGTTAAGATCTTTTAAAACTGCCATATAAATATTATTTCTATAATTTTGTTTGCCTAATTATCTCATAGAATTTCATATTTCTTTACAGCCTCTTTAGCACAGGCATGACCATACATATTAACTTTGGAGTATTTCTGTGCCTCCCACAGTTTAAGTCTAAAAGACACTGAGGTCATCTTAACTCAAGTTAACCAGCAGCAGATTTATGAGTATTTGAATTCAAAGGCACGTGTGTGTCTTCCACAAAAAAAAAAACTCCTGCTAAATAAATCCACAACTTGACTTTACATGATGGAGCTATATAGCAGCAATGCCACTTTCAGACGAAATGAAACAAGAAGGTGCTGCATATCCTGCTACAGTCAGAGTAGAGCTGTTTTTGAGTGTGCTCAACATGGACATCATGTCCTCAGCACCAGCTGTTTTACCTTACAAATCCCCTCCTGCTGTATTACCTTACAAATCCCTTCCTGATGCAGCCTAAAATTCTCCTGGAAACGCTCAATAGGAATGAAACTTACATAAAGCTACATAAAGGGGTGACGGCATTTGCCAGATCTAACCAATTCTGTGTACAGTTTTTACCTGCATGGAGTCTGTAATTGTGTTTGTACCTGTGCTGTCCTAGAGCTAAAAGGGAAAATCAATATGTGAACCTCTGGCACCCTCTGCAGCCACATTTGTGCCTTAAACATCTGTCAATCGTGAGCTGGATGGTGGTAAAATACTGTGTATAAACACTGCCAGCACGAAACACTACTGTGCATCAAACACTCACTGCCTCAGTTCACCTCCCTCCAGTGCACTCATAAAACACCAGGAAAATGAGCCCTGCACACCACCTAAAATTCATGAGTCAAAAAAGAAAGGCGGGGTGGGGGGGGCACTGTTCCTGCTTATTGCTCTCATTTATTATCTTCTTGTTCAAAAAAGTGTCAGGTTTTGAACATTAACTAAGTCAAACAATAAAAAAATCTCAAAAAAGCATTTCATAAAGTGAAGCAGTTATTAAGAGGAGCGGGTTAAAAGGATTTTGGAGTTATTTTTTGGGTTTTTTACCTTCACTGAGTAATCTAGCTGTGTCTTTATCTTGAAGTGAGATATCTTCATCTAGCTGAAGAGGCCATCTAAAGCTAAGCATCTTCATCAAGTAATGAACTCCATCATTAAGACACTGAGCACAGTTAAAAATGAGGAAAAAATAAGTTCTTGTTAAATTAATGATACACAGAAGTACTTCTTCCTATGAAGTCCCCAAAATCCTAATTAAAAAAAAAAACCCAGCCATATTTTAAAAATGAAGAGTAACACTTTAAAGCTGTATTCACGAGCTCATAGAACATTTTCATTTCCTTTACCTTTTTAAATGTGGCAGTGTTTTCTTGTAGCCATTCACTCCTTTCTTTTGCTGTGTGGCAATACATGTAAAGCAGGGCTCCTTTTCTCCAGTAAAGACATTCTAACAATTCTGCACCAAGGATGTTGATGGGCTGAAACAAAATCCAACAACCTGGTCTAACACGAAAGTAAACCACCTGAACTACTCATATGCAGTGTGACACATGCAAACACTGTGCCAATCTCTTCTTTCAGGGGCTATGCTTGACAGCAACACGCAGGAGACAAGCCTAACCTAACCTAACATTGTAGGTCAAACAGAAGTGTTAACTGCCTGTGGAGTCATGAAATGTTAGCAAGAGAAATTCTGAGCACACAACAAGGCATTTGAAACGATATTTTCAGGAATCACTATTTAAATACCAAAAAGACTTGAACATGTTTCAAAATACTTTAAATTCTGCCCATCAAAAATACAAATACTACGACCCATTTCAGATTGTTTTTAAATAATGAAATAATTTGCCCTCTGGCTACTCACTTCTTTTATGCCACATTCCCTCACTAGGTCTTCTGGTTCTGAAAGAACAGAAATAAGTTCTCTAAGTTTTTGCAAGGCAGATTCCTCTGGAAAATCTTCATCCACAAGCTGGTTTTCCTCAAAATATGTAATGTCTAGGACAGCCTATGAAAACAGAACATATACAAAGTAGAAATGCTACTGTCGAAATAATCAAACAGTGGTGTGTTGTAACACAGAAAACTCGTTAGTTTATAAAACATTACAATTTGAAGACATTTTTCAAGATTTCGTTTACAAAAGGTCCAAGTTAGAAGCACTGAAGGATTGGTGATGGTGAATGTCAAGCCAAAACCCCTTTCTGTCCCTAAAATAACGACTCCAAGTTATCCAAGTCAGAAGCAGTTCTGTGCCTCACAGACCCTCACCACATACCCCCAAGTAATAGAGTTCATTTCTGCCCCACCCTCCTTTTTTACACCACACCCTACACACATTTTCCTAACAGGCAGTCTGACGTCCATAACAAAGTACCTGGGTATAGAGCTGAAAAAGCGTGGAAGGGTGTTCTTCCCCTTCGCTGCAGAGGTCCTTCAACTTGTCCAGATTAGCAGAGCCTTTCGCTAAGAAGGTATCTGAGGGAAGAACACAATGTTCCCTTAGCACCGAAGAGCACTCAGCAGGAGCCTTACTCACTCTCCTTTTCCACATGGCTTTATCATCCATCCTTGGGGCACCTACAAGAGCGGCTGAATAATACAGCAGGCCAGTCAACCCGTCAGACCCCACCTCCCATCATTAAATTACAGCCATCGGCGGCCAGGCTCTGATGCTCCCAAGCACACACGCCGTTTGCGAAGATGCGCTCGGGGCCGCCTGTGCCCTCGGGNCCCTCCGCGCAGGCGCAGCAGCGCGGCGCCGGGGGGCGGGAGCAGCTCCGAGGGAGCGGGGAGCGGGGCCTGGCGCTGCAGCTGCCGCCTGACCCTGCTGTAACACCGGGCCCGGGACGCCCGGGACGCCCGGGACGCCCGGGACACCTGGCCCCCGGCCCCGCCGGGACACTGCTGGCCTGCCCGCCCTGCGCCCATTGGCGGCTGAGACTGTAGTTCTGGGCTTATGTGGGCGTGAAAGCTCTTTCATAACAGATGTGTGTGGCGTCTGCAGTGCCGTGTCCGTCACCTGGGGAGAGACCCTGTGTTTACAGTGTACGGAATAAAGTTTACAGTTTGGAAAAGACCTCTGGATCTAGCTTATGACCGAATATCACCATGTCGACCAGACAATCGTACTGAGTGCCATGTCCAGCTTTCGAAACAGCTCCAGGGAGAATTGACTCCGCCACGTACCTGGGCGGCCCATTCTAAGACCTAATCACCCATTCGTGAAGCAATTTTAAACAACGTTTTGTGAAGTGTTTTATGAAATGCTTCGTGAAACAGTTACTATGTCCAACCTAAACCTCCCATGGCACAGTTTGAGACTATTTCCTCTCTTCCTGTCGCTGGTTGCCTGGAGAAGAGGCCTGGCTGTGCCCTGCTTTCAGTCAGTTGTAGAGAGTGATAAGGTCTCCCCAGAGCCTCCTTTTCTCCAAACTAAGCACCCCCAGTTCCCTCAGCTGCTCATCACACGACGTGTGTCCCAGACCCTTCCCCAGCTCTATTGTCCTTCTCTGGATTTGCTCCAGCACCTTGATATCTTTCCTGAATTGCAGGGTCCAGAGCAGGATTTGAGATGTGGCCTCACCAGTGCCCAGTACAGGGGGACAATCCCTGCCCTGGCCCTGCTGGCCACACTATGGCTAATCCAGGCCAGGATGCCATTGGCCTTCTTGGCCACCTGGGCACACCCTGCTCATGTTCAGCTGCTGTCACCAGCACCCCCAGGTCCTTTTCTGCTGCAAAAATTTTATTGGGGTCTTGCTCCTATCAATTAATGCTTTCCAGCCTCAATGCAAAATAGGTGTTGCCCATAAAATGAACTGAAACAAAGGCAGCAAAGATCAAGCCCATACTTACTTTTCAATAAACAATTGGTTTTTTTTAAACTATGCTTTAGCATTTTATTATTTAAAATGCAGAACTACAGCTGTGAAAATACATGAATAATCCTGAAACTACATACCTTTGATTAGAGAAATGAAGCACTTGCTCCAGCATTTTATCCAGTTTTAAATAATACCCTTCATGAACTTAATAAATAATAAAGAGTTTACATATATGAGGGGAAAATTGTAAGTCTATCTTTTATTTTTAACAACATCTTCCTACTATATGATGGTCAATCATCAAATATTTTGTGTTATAAAGTTATAGTTATGAAAGTGATGCATTTTACTATATTGTTACCCTAGCCTTCTCCATGTCTTTACCTGCCTGGAAAAAGCTAATATCTCAGTGCCTATTCTAGCAATGTAAAACAAACTCACACAATATTCAGAATTCTGTCAGTTTGAATATTTTGAAAGACTAATTGACTAAAGATGTTTTCCCATTTTGAGGTCATATGCTGTTCATTCTGTCCTTGCCTGTGTTCCACCAAAGTACCTAAAAAACCCAACCAACCAGCCAAGCAAGCAAACAAGCAAGCAAGCAGACAAGCAAGCAGAAACTCACCAAGTCTCCCCCTCCCCACATCTTCTGAAAATAAAGTGTCATTTACTGGAGTACTTAAGAAGTGAAAAGCTGTCTACTTACAGACAGAGTTATTTTTGCTGTTGTCTGTCTTATCTCTTATGAAAGAGTTGCCAAACAGATTAAATATAACAAAAAACGTAGAACTTAAAAAGAAAAATTGTGGTTTCTTCCCAAAATGGTTTGATTTATAGAAGAAATCAGTGTTTTGATTGGATATGTATTGTTCATTCCTGCATGGTTGATATTCGTATACAATTTTTCATCAAAGGAACAACTGTGCTAAGAATAGCAAAAGTATTGGGGTAACTAGACTGTGAGTGGAGGAGGTGGTGCTTCATGCCTTAAGTGAAATACAGCACTTTCTATATTGTCAGCTTTGGGACTGAAAAAGGCTTATGAGATTGAGACACCCCCTTGTTCAGATCCTTTGCTTGCTTGGTCCTTACTTCTCCTCTTCAATCCCCGCCTCTGATTTAAGTGTTGCTTTTCTTCATACCTAGTCAAGTGGGCAGGTGCATCAGCCCCTAATAGTGA
>VWZV01017448.1:0-24690 GCA_013397155.1 Irena cyanogastra | reverse complement strand
TGGCAGAAAAGAAGCAAAGACTCTCAACACTGGTGAGCAGAGAATTGAGGATTTAGGATTGGCTCCTGCTCCATGGGATGTTTGTACTGATGTCTTCTCACAAAGTTTGGATGGCTTTTCAAGGTCACTACATTTCTGAGAAGGACATCTCTGGTTTTTGTCAAAAAGACCCCAAAACTGTTCCACCTTTTGACAGAATATTGAAGTTATCTCTGGAAAAAATACACATTACTTGGTGAGAGGCTGGGGAAAGTAATATGGTCCCTCCTATATATTAAATATTTTAGAAATGACAGCAGTACATTCATAGATATCTTACTGCTGTTCAACTTAATACTTGTAAATTTGATTTATTTTGGAATATCTGAATTTGTGGTTGTACAATTGGGTGGGATTCTAAGATACACTCAAAAATTTATTTTTAAAAGTAGGGTTGGTATTTTTCAAAGCCGGTTTTCTTTTTATATGTAAAGTGTTTTGAAACTCTGGTAGGTTACCTGATCACACTGCTGACAACTTCATCGCTGTAGAATTGTTACAAGATGTCTCTTTCCATGAGATTTAAAAAATACACGAGGGGAGTATTTTCTATCTCATGTCGTTAAAAGCAGAGCTTTGTTGTTTCAGGTTTCAGAGGATCCAAAACAAGTCAACATCCTAAAAATAGTTCTAAATTGCTCCTGCAGATTTATTTTCTAAGGTTTTTCTGGTGGCAAATTATATTCTTTATTTTCTCGCTACTAAAGTATTATTAACTTCTGATGGCTGGTTATGATCTGAAAACACTCGACATGTAATATCTGGGACATTGATCTAAAAATATTACTTACTAAAATACATCAAAGTAGAATATTAGTGGCAAAATATTTCTTGGTGTTGGTATAAAACTATGTGTAAACACTAAATACTCCTTGCTGCAATTCAGATCTTCTCAGCTGAGTAAAAATTTGTCCTGAATGCAAAAAAAAAAACAGGGAGAGAAGCACGAGATGCTCATGGGTCACCCCTTGAGGAGTTCTTTGATCCCGAAGGATGTCCCGGATCTGTTGTGTCCTTCAGAGTGCCAGAAGCTTTGTGAGTGTGGTGGCTGTCAAATGCTCTGTGCCACCAAGGTTCCTGTTGTTCTTCCAGCCTGGTTTTCCAGGATTCATGCAGGATCCTCCCCCTGGCTGCTGTTTCCCCCAGCTCTGCTGTGTATTCCCATTTCCCATTCTCTGTTTGCTCTAGTCACAGACCCAGCCCAATACTGGGTAATGTTAAGCACCTCATCAGCATTCCAGAGACTGCCACAAGCTCACCTAGGGATTCAATTCCAGGCCAGGAGTCACTGACAAGACATTTTCTACAGTCTCCTTTCTTGCTGCTCCCTTTGTTTCCATTGGCAGCTTGGAACTTCTCACGTTCTCGTTCTTTGAATATTATTCCCAGCATCTCAAGCTCTTGCCGTGCATAATGCCATTCTCCACATCTCTGCTTTTTAGTATAAAGAGTGTTGCTCGTGTCACAGTTGGGCTTTTTAGCTCAGCAGTGAGTAAACTGCTTCTGGGGGGGAAAAAAGGGTGTCAAGTTGAACCAGCTGAAATCAAAGACAGGAACGAGACATTTCAAGGTAGGGGAGGGGAAATGCATGTAGCCTTTGCAACAAAGGAATAGGACAACTCACTGAGGGCTGAGATACTTTTGCTGGAACATCCACACTACTGGAGAAGAGATTGAAGGGATTGGTGTTTTGGCTTGGCTGAATTTGCTGCAGCGGAGTTTTCCAGTGGATCTTGGGTAGATAAATATCCTGCCTTTCCCTAGGCCAGCATCCTCAGCTGTAGACTCAGGCTTCTGAAAAGTGCTTTTCTCCTTCTTAACCAGCTGGCCACGGATTTTTGTTTGAGCATCTGCCATTGTTTTCTGAAATTCCCTCAGTTTTACTTCTCCTTTGCCATCCATTTAGGTGTCAGCCCCGGGAGATGCAGGAATGCCAGTGCTGCTGGATCCTGTCTGGAGGCACAGTCTGAGCCCAGGAGAGCCTGCTCAGGCAGCAGGTAAGCCTGGGAGTCTGCCAGATCTCTCCCAGCTACAGAACTTCGTGGTAAAACCCCCTGTGGACACAGGTGAGTGTTCTCCAGCTTTTAATTACCAAACTGAGTGGGCAACTGAGCTGCCCTCATATAGCCACTTGGCTTTAATGATTTTGTATGTTTTATTTAATTTCAGCAGTAACAAAAAAGCCTTGTTTTCCCCTCAGTTTTCCTCTGTGGAATTAATGTCACTGTGGAATTTTTCTTGCTGGACTGTAGTTTTTCTGCATGAAAAGGTGCCCAGGTGAATATGTTATTAAGTTAAATAATCTATACTCAATAACAAGCAAATCAATTTTTATTGAGATGACTGTCAGTAGATGAATTTCTGCATGACATGAATTTAAAAATTTCCAATTCCCTTCTGTGTGTACAGGTACTGTGCCTGCATGTACCTGACTCCCCTTGAGAACTACGTTTGCCAATGAATTAAGATTATAATTATAATTATAATTCCTGCTCATTGGAATGATCTGATTCAATGCACAAAGTCTGGCTGTGATGGGATCTGCTCTCCCCCCTGTGTTATGGAAGCTTTTTGTTTCCTAACCCTCTGTAGTATTTGATTCCTCTTGTTTTTCTTTGACTGTGCTGTGAGGTGCCTCAAATACATCCGTTGCTGGTGGGGCCTTTTCAGAACAAATTCAGAAAATTCTTGTCTACCCCTAAATTCCTGAAAAACGCTGCAAATTTGAAGTATGGAAGTTGAGGACTTAAGATTTTATGTTTGCACAACTTGCCAGCTCTGAGTAAGGCTCGATGGTGTGAACAGAAATATTAACAGATTTTCTCCTGTGGATCTGGCCACTGAATGTTTAAACAGCTGGCAGAAGTATTTATTCTTTTATTTTAAGTGGTACATTCCAGCTCTAACCTTTACTGTTCATTTTCCTTCAAAAGTATAAAAAGATTTATTGCTATAATATCTCTTGCTAAGATGTTCAGGAGACTTGGTGCACTACAAAAAAAGCAGAAATTATTCCAAGGGACTTTATCACTGGAAGTTTTCTGTCTTTCCCATAAGCCTGAGGTTTTCAAAACTTAGCAATTACTCCACAGGAGTTCCTCACCTTCCCCATGGGAATTCCTTGCCTGGCTTGGTGGCTCTCCCACTGTGTCGTATCCAAGAATTTCCACGATTACTGATGCAGCGTCCCTAAAATTCAATAACAAGCAAAGACATTATTTTTTGGCACTTTTTGGCACCTGGACTAGATCAGGAAGTGCAGACACATTCCTCTCTTCTGGATGTTTCTGTGTAGGGATTGGTGCATCAGACCACTGGTGCACAGACCGCTGAAATGAACAATAACTGAGCCACAGAAATTGTTGTGAAAAGGTAAATTAGTGAGGCTGCGTGGGACAGCGAAGGAGCAGTTGAGGACCTGAAGCAGACAGGAGCCCACCTGAGCCCTGGAACTGCTGGGAATGAGGGGGAGCAGCTGCAGAAATCCTTGTCCTGGCCATGCTGCCTGCTGTTGGACATCTCTGACCTCTGACCCTCTGTAGCACCACTGGAGAAAACTGCCTCGTTTGTCCCCATTTTTCACCCACACCAGCACTGGGATCTCCTCTAACACTTCTCTCCAACCAAGGCTCTCATTTCTCACTCCTCTACCTTTATTTAGCACCTTTCATTGTCTTCTCTTCTCCTTATCTGGTCAGGACCACCTCCTGCCCTGCGTGGCTAGAGAAACCACTTCTGTTTGACCCAAATTCTGTACCCAAATCAGGCAATTCTAGTTTATTCTTCACAGGGCTCTTGAGATTTTTGCTGTTGGCCATTTCTGGCCACTTTGGCCCTTTCTCATCTTTTCATTTTGGTTGTGAGACGGAGTTTCACAATCTTGGGAACGAAAGCCAAGATCCTGGCTTGTCCTTTGACAGTGGAGATGGATAATGGGCACTTCAGTGCATTTTTTTCAATGCAAAACCAGCTGAGCTAACTGTTCCCATAAAAGTCCAATTGATTGCTGTAGGCATTATATTCACTGTGACAATGATAAAATGATTGCTTTAGTATCTGGCTGCGTAACCCACTTACAGCATGTGCACCAGGATCAGGAGAATGTTTCAATTGTGAAAATCATTGAGATGTAAATGTCACAATTATAATTTATCTTCATTAAAAATTCCGTCGGCGGAGGGGAAATTAATCCGTGTGCTGTACGGAGCACCAGCCACTAAAAAGTAATATGTTACAGAGAAAACAGGGATTTGGGAATGGGGCTGCATCAGAAAATAACTCAGGAGCACATTCTGGTGATGTGACAGGTGGTTATCTCAAGGGCATTGCCAGGAATATTTTATTGGCTGCCCGTTCCCATGTGGATGGTGGAACATTTCATCTTCCCCTAATGGCAATTTTAGCACCTCCTCCCCTCCCCAGCACAGACAGAAGGCACTGTCATCATTGTGCTTTAATGCCCAAAAATGATTGTATCACCTAAAACTGCCATCAGCTCCCAGCACAAAAACCAGCTCTGAATTTTATTAATGGCACTGGAAAGACTTCCATTAAATTCATTGATCCTCAGCTCCCATTATTGCTGCTGTAGTTGTTCATGGTTCTTTTATATTTCATGTTTTCATTATTTTATTTACTTGTTGATTTATATGGTGACAGTGAAGTTTCTCTTTAAGTCCTACATGTATTAGCTCAATCTGGTGTTACATTTCCACCACAGGTCCAGAATTGTCTGACTAAATATTTATGGGAAATTGAGTTTTTTTCCTCCTACCATAGATGAATTTAATCTACTACCTTCTAATAGATAAAGGTTTGGGGTGTTATTTTTCCTTTATTCATTAGTTGTATGGTGTAAATTTTTAAATTTTTTTTTAATCTAGTCTAAACAAAAATTGTGATTTCTGCTCCTTTTCATCTCTCTCCTCTTTTTTAATATAATAAATTGTGTTTGGTTGGTTTGAAATCAAATATTTTAGTTGGAAAGCAGTGGGTGACCACTGAATATTTCTAGATTGATGTTGATTAAGTATAATATGTTTTATTGTTCTGAGATTTTTTTAAAATTTTCTCTTTTGAGAGCATGTCAGCTCCTTGCCTGTCGCTCTTTTATAGATAGAATAATCCCAAGGAATTTCTTTTTACAACAAAAATATTCGTTGTTTATGTTATGTAATGTTCTATAATTGCCAAATCTCTCTTTAAAGGCAGAATAACCATCAAATTTATGGTATCTTTTCTTTTCTTTTCTCTTTTAAAGAGTTTAAATGATTTTCCCAAGGTGATTTTTTTTGGTTGTCTTGCTGCTTGTCCCTCCACTGGCAGGGCACAGTGTGTGGCCAGAGCTGATACCAAAGCTTTGTGACGTGATAAAAGATATTTTATGATCTGAGAAGTTCATATTAATTGCCACACTCTAGCTATTAAGGGATATAAAGGTATTCTTTTTTCCTGAGTATTTGATTCTATTAGAAATCCCAGACTTTGTCTGACAGATCTGTTTGAAAGCAGAGTGGTGAAAAATCTTTTGGAACAGGAGAGGGAGCCCTGAGCCTGGCGATGAGGGAGAGAAGGGGAGCTCCCCTCTGCCCTGAAAAGCAGAGGAGAGAGGGGCTCATTTCACCTGCCATCCCATGCTTTAGCCATAATTATCATCGTTTACCCACAATTAGCATCCTTTGGCCATAATTAATTACCATCGTTTGGCCACAGTTATCAGAAAGGATGGAGAGCGACTGACTTTGAAATGAAATAAAAACAGATAAGGAAGGCAGAGAGTGAAACATGATGGGAAGGAATCCTTTCCAAAGTGGACAAAACTTGGAGTGAATGTTAGAAAGAGCCTTTCAAGTTTTAATTAACAGAACTTTTTTCCTCTTCTGCTGTTGATGATGCAGATTTCACATTTACTGGCTGGAGCTGTCGCCTCCTCTTCCCTACACATCCATATGCTCATGGGTATAGGTGCAGGAGCCCTTCTCACAGGCAGGAAACAAAATCTGCTGGCTGCTGGAAAAAAATTGGCAGGACTTTTTTGGGACTAAATCTCCACAGGAAAGCATCAGCTGCTTCATCAGGGCCTCTGAGCAAACACTTTGTTAGAGGCAGTTTGTCTTCAGCTCTCATTGACTTTCGTTCAGAGAGTGTGGAAATGCTTGTCTGAGTTGTTTGGCTTCAGCTGATTGGGACTGAGTTATTTTGCAGTTAAATTATTTGACTTTTGCTAAACACTTGTGGAGGTTTTGAAGGCTCCCATGAAAATAGGAAAATGCACTGAATGAGCACAGAAAAGTGTTGCTACTATATTTCAAATAGGAATATTTGTTCAAAATCAGTTTTTTGTTACTTTTCGTTTGCCGAGAGTGGAATTTTACCCTGAAGGAGAGTTGACTTAGAACCAGGAGTGGTACTTTGTAACCTCACAGGATCTGTCATCTTCAGTGCAAACAAAAAAACCCCAAAAACCCCAGAAAAACCCAAATATAAAATACTGCTGGCTTCTCAGAAGGCTTCATTTGTGTTTCCCTAACAATGTACAGTGAGAAACCACGATACTGGTGGGGTGTAGAGTAAACTGGTGCACATTCACTTCCCACCACTTGGGCTGAAATTCCCTGTGGAATTGGGCACAATTCCCTGTGAATTGTGAATAACTGGGCAGTTCCACATAGCAGTGGTTCAGCTCAACTAATTCTTGGACAACTATCCCAGATTTCAACTATCTGGCTTGTTGAATGGGTGAGGCTTTGGATTCTATGCCACAAAAAAAAAATAGCAGATGAACAGAATGACAATGAGAACACGGGTTTGATAATTTGATAATAAGGACAAGGCTTTCAATCCAATTGGAATTTTAATTTAGATTTTTGTTTGTTTATTTGTTTCATTTACACCTGTGTAGAGGAAAGGGAAATCCACCAAAGCCAGCTGAGCTGGAAACCTCAGGTAATATTCCTTCACTTTATTGAAAACCTTTCCAAAATGGGAACTTTTGGGCAGAATGTTGAAAAACACTGAAGCATTCTGTAGCAAAGCTTGTGAATGGAACATGTACTGGAGATTTTTTGCAAGGGGCAGGTGAGGTAATGGTCATGTCTCAATTTTTATGGTGGCAAAGGTTTCAGAAATATTAACAAGCTTTGGATTTGTTCTCTGTTTCCATCTTAGCCTGTGGCTTGCATTTATATCTGAAAATTGTGTGAGAGGAGGCTGTCAAATAAACCAAACGAGAACATAAATGAAAGCTGCTGCTTCAGAAAACAAGAATGTCAATATAAAATGGTTTAGAGGGACTCCTAATGATCTGCTTGATCTTTACGGGAAAGTCCTCAAGGATCCACTTGTGCAGAGTCAAAAATCCAACTTCCCTTTTCAGCGTGCTGCTCTGTTTGTTGGTGTGTTTCACCAAGGAATGAACAGTTCTTTTGCTGACATTCAGAGTGCTGAAGTACCATTTTTAACTTAGTATAAATGCATATTATTAAAGCTCTAACAGCATATGGCAGCAAGTAATAACATCTGTGCCTCTCAGCCTCGTGCTTTCACAACATTCTTGAGGCACATTTTCTTTTCAAAACTGTGTCAGAAGCAAACAAAAGTCTGTTTCAAAGGAAAACCAGTCAGGAATGTGAAGTGTCATCAGTAGTGACACCAAATCTGGGCACTGCCTGTCCTTGAATAGTGCCTCAAAGAAAGGTTTTCAAAAAAGTGAAGGAGCATTTACCTGAGTTTTCCAGCTCAGCTGGCTTTGGTGAAATTCCTTCTCCTCTGCATGGGTGCAAATGAAACAAAGATAAAATCTAAATTCAAATCCCAATAGACTTGAAACCCTTATTCTTATTATCATATTATTAAACCCATGTTCTCATTGCCATTCTATTCATCTACCTTTTCTTTTTTTTTGTGGCATAAAAGCCAAAGCCTCACCCATTCAACACTCCAGGCAGCTGAGACTGATTCAAGTTTCCAGAGCCAAACCAAGCTCCTGGATCAAACCAGTTTAAATTCCCAAGTTTAGACCCTTTTTGGGCATCCCTGACCCACGGGGTGTTCCACTTTTTGGGAAAAGTTGCTTTTCATCTCCTTGTGTGTTTGGTTGGATTCACCATCTGGACTCTGAGCTTTGTGGAAGGTTTTAAAGATTGGTTTTGATATCACCTGATGTGTTGATTGTGTCCTGTACCAGTCGTGAAGGAATTATTTAGGAGTGGGTGAGGTTTTAGATATTTTTCCCAAATAAAGGAACATAAAGAACTTCTCAAGTGCATTAAGATGCACCTGAGCAGTTTTTGGTTGTTATTATTATGATTATTATTATTAATTTTCCACTAATGTGGAAATGTATAATGTGCAACAAGAAGCACAAATCAGGACTGTTATCCAAATGTAAAATAATGGATTTTTGAAGCAGTTACTACAAAGTGGAAGTTGCAGAGTATTTAATTTTTTCCCTCTGTGAAGTGAGGTCCCTGCTTGTGCCCCCTGTTACAACATCTTGCTATGAGATCACACTGCTCTGCAATACAAATTCCAATTTTACGTGTGCCTGCCTTGGGTTAAGGCTTAATTATCCTTTAAGGGGAGTGATCCTAATTGACCCCTCTGTAAATGTGCTCAGTTCCTTAGGACAGCAGTAGAAACTGACCCCATTTTTTGCCTACTTTTTGTCTACTTTCTGTTAAACACCAGTTTTTTGGTACCTCGTTATCTCTTATATTATCCTAGAAGAAAAATGAATTGCTGGCAAAATTCTCACCTCACTCTGCAGAAATTTAGCCACTTACAGTGCAACCTATAATTGCCTTTTTTATCATCATTTTTTGGTCATAAAGCCAGTGGTTGTCCTTGAATAAGGAAAAATGTAGATTTTAGACATGGTGGTCACTTGAGGAAAGTGAATTACCTTGGAGTTAATTTCTTGAAAATATGTTTTGAAGAATAAATCGTTTATTTTCTTAAAAATTGTAGTGTTTGGCAATGATCAGACCATAGCTCTTGCCACCATGAAAAGACAAGCTTTTATGACTTTTGGGTCAGTAACATATGGGGATGCTGTCACTGCTTGAAAAAGAATATTTTTATCAGTTTTGAGGCCTTAACCTTGCTTTCAGGTAATTTGTGGATTAAGAAGGATCCAATTGTTGAAAATTGATTGAGTAGTATTTTGTACTGTGGCTCGTGGTGAATATAGAATAACTTGGTTTATGCAAGTATCCTGTAAGAAGTTACAAATTTCCCTGGTGCCATTATGTATTTTAAAATAGCAAGCAAATAGAAAACAGCTTTAATTGGTAAAGGTCCCAAGAGCTTTTCCCTGTATACTTTGCAGGACATATTTTTAATGTATATAGAAATTATTCTTACTATCTAAAAGAACTAATTTACATGTGGATTTATTTGAACGAGCATATTTTAAGTTAGAATACTGCTGCCCTCTGTAATAATTACTATAATACTGATTTTTATAGGTTGCTCTGATTGAGAACTACTTGAAATTTTGTATTAATATTAAGAACAGGGTCATTAAGAACGTGATCCTGTTGGAAACCATGGCCTGGATTAATACTGAGAAGTGTTTGCAGAGTAAACATCTGCACTGTGTGTGCGTTAGAGGCAGACGGAGAGCTGAGAGAAAGCAAAATTGGTGTCTTCCTCAGAAAGGCAAAGTCCAGGAGCTCTGATTTGCAGAGCAGTTGGCTTTATTTCACTTCTCAGAGGTATCTCTAACACACCAACACGACAAGAGCCAGCAGATATTTTTTTTAACTAATGATTCATCTCAGACCAGTCTGATTTCTTTATGTGACAGAAGGCTTTGTGGGGGAGTACAAGCTTTGTTATGCGTCTCTTGGTGCAGTTAATATTAGATATTAAAAAACATTGAAGAAACATTGATCAGGAAATTACACTGGATGAGTGGATAAGGATAAAGACGATCCTACTCAAACATAAAAAAAAAACCAACCCACCACTGAGCAAGGCAGGGGTGGCTGGGAAGAACAAATGCAACATGGAAAACACCTCAGCTCTGTCAGAGCCTCTGCAGGATAGAAATTATCTGGTGTGGGGAAGGAAAAAACCAGACAGCTGCGCTAAAATATGTGCAAGAAGGGCCAGCACAGTGTCCTCAGGATGTCATAACCTCGTTTGGGAGAAGCTGTAGATGAGCACAGACAGGTTTGTGGTCAAACTCCTTGTTCTGCTCAGACCGTGCCCGGCTTTGAGCACTTCATTCCCAGACGGATGAATCGATCAGGAAGTGCAGCGTGGAGAAGGAAGAGTATCAGACTCTGGAAATTATTTTCTATTTTACATTGTTTGTTTGTTTCCAGTCAAGGGAAGAATAGCAAGACTTCTCAAGTGTGTGAAACAGTCAGGGAAGGAAAGAGGAACGTAAAAATCTATTTGGATAGACAGGGTGTGAAGGGTTTAGGCTGCAGACAGGAAGATTTGGATTAAAGCTGGAGGGAAAGGGCAGGAAGACAATGCAGCAGCTTGCTCAGGGTGCTTGTAAAGCCTGCAGCAGAAGGTGGAGGGGCAGGCCGTGTCTGTCAGCACGGATGAAGTTCAGGCAGCCCTTCCTTTGGGCACGGCAAGGCAGCGGGTGACCTCGCAGTGCCTGCCCTCCCTGAGCTCCGTGGCTGCATGGAGAACGTGTCTGAGCCTTCAGACAGAAGGCCCTGGGTGCTGATTAACCTGACAGGGCTCGTTAGCATTCATTTGGCTCAATCAGGCCTGCTGTCCCTTCCTGCAGGACCGTAATGAAGTGAGCGGAGCGCGGCTGCGTGAGGGCAGCAGAGGGAAGGGCCTGCCAGCCATGGGTAGGCTGATTCCAGGAGAAAATGGAGTTTTAATGAAGGCCAGGCAGCAAACTGGAGTTTAATTTTCAATTAAAATCCTCCTGAACCAAACGTAATGGACTTTTGGGTGATAAGCAGGAATGGTGAAGGCTGAATGTTGTGTTGAATGGGGCTGGGGCTGAGGGTGGCTGAGGGAGCACTCGGATCATTTTGAGGTCCTCTTGGCCCACAAAATCCCAGTGGTTTGGGCTAGAAGGGACCTTAAATCTCATCCCATTCCACCCCTGCAATGGTGACACCTTCCACCTTCCATTGGCACCTTCCCATGTTCAGCCTGGCCTTGGGCACTGCCAGGATCCAGGGGCAGCCACAGCTGCTCTGGGAATTCTGTTCCAGGGCCTGCCCACCCTCCTAGGGAACAATTCCTGCCCAAAATCCCACCTAACCCTGCCCTCTGGCAGCAGCTGCTTGAAACTGGCACCACCAGGTTCAACCCCACACCTTAATATTGATTCACTTATTTGTTTGTGTAATCCCTTTGAATTTACTTCCAGTATTTAAAAAAGAATTCTGTAAAGGTGAGAAAACATCACACTTGCTCCGCTGGGACTGTGCCTTTAAGGCCATGCAAAGCAAATGGGCTAAAGCAAATTTGAGAGTCTGTCTCTTGTCTAGATGATAATCTTGATTTTCATAGATTTTTTTTTAAAAAGAAAAGATTTTTCCAGGCGCCATCTATGCCATGAAGAAAAGGATATCTCTCTGTGCTGAGCCCATTGTCTGGATTTCATTCTGATTGTTGCAGGCTTGACATAATATGTGAGAATTAAGAAATTTTAAGATACCAGAGCACTCCTGGCTTTTATTCAAACAGCAAATCCACTCAAAGTAAAACACCTGTCTATAGATGATGATAGAACTCTTTCAACCTCTCCACACAATACCTCTTTAAAAAAATTTCTTTAATTTGCTACTGTGAACACTCACAAAAGGAATTTCCTAAGGAAGTGTTTGCTTTCCCTTTTCATAGACAATATTAGGCGAATTTTTATGTCATTATTTCATTTATTATTACAAAAATGATCTTGTATGGAATTCATCAAGTGACATTCTAAAAGTATAAAATTGATCATCAAGAAAATGTTGGGGTTTAATAAAAAAATAAATTTTGTTAAATATTTGAATCAGCCCTTCAAATTCCATGACAGAAATCCAGCCCTCATTCATTTCAGAAGTTTAAAATCAATGCTTATTATGAGAATATAAAATTATATAATGACATAATGACCCCTTTATCTCACACTGGGAAATATTTTTCTAATTCCTATTAGAATTTCTGAAAAAAATGGAATGTTCTTATTTTGCTTTTCAGTTTGCTCTTGGTGCTCCACAAATATGGGCAACTTGTGTTTAGAGATGAGAGGGACTCAGCCTTCTCTCTCTCCTGGATTTGTCTTTTCCCACAAAACAGTGAACCCCCAAATATTCCAAAGGCAGAGTGAAACTTAGGCTCAGTTTTCCTTCTGTATCTCGTTTTGTCAGCTTGCCAATGATATTTGTGTTCTCTGTAAAGCACGTTGAGCCTGATATGGAAAAATGCTGCAGAAAAAGCTCGATTTTTTCTCATTTAGCTTTTACAGTTGGATTATCACTGAAATAGTTTATTCCTATGTAAGCATCGTATTCATGTGACAAGCATTTTTTCTTGTGTGAGTGTAATCTGTTTGTCTCCATATTCACCAAATATGAACATGCTTAGTTGGAATTTCCTATGTTTTAGAAATTTCTTGTGCTTGCCTTAAAAACCAGCAGTAAGGAACTCTTAAGTTGCTCAAATTATAATTCTCTGAGACAGACAGTGAGTGTTACTTTTGCTCCTTTTGTGGTTTCAGGATAACTGTGACACAGCATATTCTTCCTGCTTTGGGGAAAATGAAACCATGTAATGGATCCACTCTGCTGAAGGAACAACATCCTCCACCAGCAAATTTATAAATTCTCCTTTTATACTTAGAGAGCAAGGTGGGATGTCTTCTCTCTTAATAAACTAATTTGTCTGAAAAGAGGCAGCCCACGAGTCACACAATATCAGAATTTCATGGCAAAATGGTAAAAAATGTGTCCTTAAATCCACTTAGAGTGAGAACTCCAGCCTTGCTTTAAAGTCCCTTTACACTGGTATAAAGGGGCCCTAACCCAGCTGAGAGCAGGGCTTTGATCTCTCTCAGCTCATACTTACCTAGTAAGAAGTTATTCCTTACAAATCCCAAAGAATTAAGAGTGCAGCAGAAAAGAGGAGCCCACCTGTATCTTGCGAGAGGCAGAAAAAGCCAGTATTTCCCTGGAGTGAAAGGGCTTCGTGTGCTACAAAAATGTTTAAACGGGGCAGGACAGGAGAAGCCTCCCTGAGCCTGCATAATCCAAAAAGTTCTCTAGGCAGGGATGAGATGGAAAAGTGTCGAGGTTATGGTGGGCCCTGGGTCTTCAAAGAGACACGAGCAGTTTTTGGCTGCAGTAAAATTTTTTATTGCATGAATACATCAGTCTGGAAGGTGAGGAGTTCAGAGTATAAAAGTCTGTGCTAAAGTATTAAAGTCTGTGATACAGAATTAAAGTCTGTGCTGAAAGCTTTAGGGCACAGTCCCGAGCAGAACCACCAGCAGCAGCAGCTCTCACCTTCTTTCTTCTTCTTCCTCTCTTTCTCTCACCCTAATACAGGATTTAGGATTTTGTTCCTAAATCATTCAATCAGCTAAAAACACCAATCTGCTTTTTACATCAATCTGAACTTACTTCCAATGTGTGAAAGTAGTGTCAGTCCTTACATAAAATTGATGTATATAATTTTATCTATTTACACAAATGGTACTATCTGTTTTCTTACTAAAAATGTACATATATAATTTTATCTATTTACACTAATAGTTCTATTTATTCTATCTAGGAACCAAGCAATGTTCTGCTATGGTTTTGTTATGTCTGGAGCTAAGTTAAACTAGGCTTTAGGGCTTTTACTAGCTAGCACAGTCTCTCAAGGTACTTAAGATATATTTCTACTTACTTAAAGCTAAAACTTGCACTTCTCTTTCGTATCTGTGTGGCTTAATGTATTTCAGCCTCTCTAGAGGTTCTGATTGAAACCTTGCATTGTTTTCTCTCTCTGAGGGACTCAGGCTTCTATTTCATGCATTCCAACAGAAAAGTATTTCAGAAATAATGGAAGGAGAGCAATGATGTCCTGACAATTTAGGCCAGATTGTTAAGGAGAGGTTTTTAAGAGGGATTCTTGTGGTGATTCACAATTTAAAAAACCAATACTTCCCAAAATGCAAGAAAAATGAAAAGATAGAGATTAAGCAACAACAAAAAAGGAGCCTGTTGCATGGCAAAGAAGAGTTGGTGAAATGACAGGTAATCACTCCCCACTCTGCCATGGAGCTCATCAGAGAACAGAGTGAAACTGCAAAATCTCATCAGCAGAAATAAACAGCACTGGTGGTGTTTGCACTGTAAAAATTACCCGGTCCCCAAAAGAACAACAAAAGGATCCAGGCAAGTTATCCTGGTGAGAGAGTTATTATGGCTGCCCAGGTGACAGAAAGTGAATAAAATGAAATTAAAGCAGTGTATAAATGTCGGGATGAGGATGATTTTGTGGCACATCATAGTGGAAGAGACAAGCAATTTACTTCAGAGCTGATAAATGGAAATGCACCAAGAACCCAAATTCCCTTTCAGGACTCACTAGCATCACTGCCAGGCACAAAACTCTTCTGACTTTGTGTCTTTATGGAAGGAAGGAGGGAAGGAAAGTTCTTCATCTTGCTCCTGCCACTAGTGGGATGTGTGCTTTTTGTGAAGTTGTGGCATTTTCCTCCCACATCTTTCAGGTTTGGAGCAGAGAATCATTCACAGGCTGTTTCTTCCTATACATTTGCAAAATACTTAGGAAAATAATAGGTTTTGTCATATCATTATAATAATAATCACTCACAGACTGTTCTCATAAGCTCAAATCCTAAATAAGCACTGTAGGATTTGGCCTAATTACCCAATTTTCCCTCTCCTGTAGTCAGCAAAATCTTTTTCCTGACTCAGTGGAATGCATGGATTTCCCTGTGCAGATAGGATTTATCCAATTTTGGTTTTGTGTTTAACTGGCAACTGAACTGATTTTTTTTTTTCCTCCTAAAAATAGATTCTACTAAAATTAGCTCAAGATTTGTCAAAAATTGTCCCTTCCACCCTCTAAAGTTTGTACTTTAGTTGTTTTGAATTGATGAAAAGCTGAAACCACACTTAATGTGTGATTTCACACATCACACACTGGCTTCACACTTATGTGCACAATTTATTAATTATTAATTTTACATCATCTCCATGAATAAGTGCAATAGAGTGACGGCATTATTGAATTCAGATGTAGCTGTAGAAACACTGATTTGTGTTTTAACACAGCTTGGTTTTTCGTTAAAGAGAAAACCCACTACAATTCTAAATCCAATTTTATTCATTGCTTGATGTATTCTCTTTGGTAGATACCTGAGTGATTATATTTTATTCAAATTATTCTGTGTTTTTTCTTCAGAGCCACTCAAAGGGCTGCTTGCCAGTGTCCCACCAGTGCAAGTCCCAAAGTGTGATTTGGTTTGGAAGCAGTTAATAAATTTTATTTCTTTCAACAACTTTGGGTTTAGTTTCGGAGACTTTGAACACAGATCAAAATAAGGTGGTTTTAAGTCAATGTATATCAAAGCATGCTCTGAAATGTTAATTCCCTGTCTCTGTCACTGGGAACAATTCTGTCAGTAATTCCCTCAGATAAAAAAGAAAAAAAATGTTCTTGAGAAGGTTTCTGAGTGAAATATAAATTTAATACAAATTCTTCTCTGTATATCAATATCATGCAGTTCATGGTAAATTTGAAATGAAAGTTTGGTATTGGAGTTGTACAGACCCCAGTGAATCAGTTTTAGAAAAACAGTGATATTTAACTGCTGTGGATTTCACCAAATGGATCCTTTACCTTCTTGTGGGATAATGGGGAAAAATCCGTGAGGAGCACGGGGATTGATTGGTCAGTTAAGTTATTAGGGAAATTAATGAAGGAAGATGTGTGTTGGAGCCATAAAATATGTTTATTTTCAATGGCACTTGATATCTTGGCTGCTCTGGGTTTGTATTTGGTGCATTGCAAGAGAAACCCAGTGACACAGCTGGGAAAAAAACAAAAAAGGAAAAGGAAAAAGGAAATGAAATGAATAGTAATAATGTAGAAGGCTTTTTCCAAACCATGTGCTAAGACTCAGAAATTGTCTTTTCAAAAAACATTTAGGAAAAAATATTTCCATGGAACGGTTTGTACTAATTCCTGCACCCTCTGTTAGCAGAACAGTTCTGTAATTTGAGCTGGTTTTATTGTTTTTGTCAGATTTTTCTAATTTTTTTTTAAATGCAAACTGTTTACAAGAGCCTCACATGGGTTTTTAACTTAGTATGGACTTAAATTTCTTTAGTTATTGCTCTCTTATCAGGAACGAATTTGGATTCTTGTACTTTTTCCTCCTTGAAATCTTTTGGTCTTTCTTGGATTACAGCCTCCAATGTGTCCACCCATAAAACATTAAAATTGACATGTTCAAAATATCATCTTGTAGAACAATTTCAAGATCTGCATGAATACTTTCAGCTGTGGAAGTGTAGCACCAAAATATCCACCCTGTTTATTCCAGGCATGTAAATTTTTAGAGATGGTTGATTGTGGAGAGTTTTGCTGGGAGAGGGCAGAAGGTTTTTGGAAATCCCATTGCTCTGGAGTCACGGACTGCATATGGCAGGGTAGATAATTAATCTTTGAGTTTACTATCAAGGATCCAGGATTATTTATTCCTGATTCTCTAAAAGAATTGGGAGCTGGCTTTATCGCAATTGTTTCTCCAACTCTACAATGTAAAAATAAATACCCACCATATGGGGACGCAGGGGAGGTTAATTCATTAATATTTATAGAGCACTTTTAGACATTTTTATGGAAGTGGCTATAAAAATGCTTATACAGATGAGGCTATAAAAATGGGAAATTGTATACCTGCCACTTGTAAATTTTTTGGCAGTAATGGCATGCACCTTGTTTGCAGTATTGGCTCTGTTCTTCTATGCAAATTCTTCATTTAGAAGGGGACCATTTAAATCTAGTTTTAGTAACCTAAAATTTAGCTGTGTAGTCTAAGGCAGTAATTATTATTCCTGCCAGAGCTAGAGGAGAGAATTCTGCAGATCTAATAGGCCAACTTGATGTTAATTTTTAGGTTCTGGACATTTCTTGTGATGAATTTCATCTCTGTAGGAGAAGTGTCCAGCTCCCATCACACCCTCATGGCTCTGACACCTTTCTGGAGTTTAGCAGGTTGCTGATGTTTCTGGGCTGGAACTGCTCTGTCCAACAGTTTGGCACCAAATCATTCAGATATTCTCTTTATTTTCTTGTAAGCCCATGCTAATTCCCAGAAATGCAGCTAAAAATGCCTGTACTGTGTAGATAATGGAAATAAGTATTATTTCTCATAATTCACATGTGGAATACATGAATGTGTGCCTGTTTATCCTTTGTATTTTAAAAACAGTTGTGCTTTTTGCCACCTAAAAATTACAGGCTGGAACTTGCCTGTGCAGGAATGGAAGGACACATTTTCTTCCATGAAACCTGAGGAAATTTCACTACAAGTCTGAGTGTGCTAAAAATAATAAACCTCTTAACTGTCACACTCATCACTGAAACACTTTACAGTGCAGCCTTTTGCATGGGCATTAACTAAAAGCCTGGTTCTAAATCTCTGAATCAGGGGAGCCAGACAGGGGAATTCTATCCATGGCTTAGATGACAAGCATTTTCAATAGTTTGCACTTGGCAATACAGAAGAATTTGATAAATTGCATTTTCAGATGGTTCCAAAGGAATTTTGCTTCTGTTCATTCACAAAATAACTCATCTCTGCCACAGAACTGAGGATGAGCATTGAGTAGAATATAAGAGATGAATATGATGTATTATAATCACCCCAAAAGAAAAACAAACTCTTATTTTTTCATCTGGCATTTAAAAGCTGACTGCAATTTCTCTCATAAATGAGGTGCACACTCACATTTTCCCACAGCAGGATGAATCCCCTCAAGGGTGAGGTAGGGCTGGTTTAAACCTGAGAGCTGTAAGAAATTGTAAGCTGCAATAAACAATGATTTCCTTCTTGGAGGATCCCGTTTTCCAGCAGGATAATGATCTGGCTGTAATGAACCATGTCTGCTTGTGGTGAAAAAGAAGCAGCCACAGTTGTTGCTCAGCCCTCCTGTGTATCCTGTCTGACAGCTCAACTTGTTTTTCCCCAGATGTCTGGATTTGCTTGTAGGGAAATGGCAGAGCTTATCTCCAGCCTCAGTGCTGTAATGTGATAAACATGTTTTCCTTTATGCACAGCAGACAGAAATGCAGCCCTGCTTGCAGTTTATTCCAAAAGAAATCTGAGCTTTGGAGTAATCCTCTAAAAACCAAGAAACCTTTTCCATGAAAGGAGCCAAGCCTCCACCTGTTCTGCTGCATCCTGTGCCTGTGCTAGGTGTGCACAACCTGCATGGTGGGTAAGTCAGAAAGTCACATTTCCAGTGTGTTCATGATAAAGGTTTCCATATTTCAATCTTTTTTTGACAAATATTGTGCATAGAATGGATGCTATTCGTTTGTAATGACTATAAACACAGAGAAAAGGAGAAAAGAACCAAAAAGAGAGGTGTATTTCTTCTGCTGCCCGTGAGACTGGCACAGAATCTGATATTAGCACTGAGTTGAGGTAACTCTTTTATGAATGCATTGTAATTGAAGCAATAAACTGGTATTTTTAAGCTCTATTTCTCACCTTTTCCAAGCAGTTTTTCTACATAACGAGTTTATGAATACGTCTGTATTTTAGTAGCTCAAATTGATGGAAGCAGCAATTTAATATTGATTTCCAAACACAGAAGCTCAGTCAGTCAAACAACTAATTCACCACTTTTCAGTATTAACAGAAAAGCTGT
This sequence comes from Irena cyanogastra, assembly GCA_013397155.1. Lineage (NCBI taxonomy): Eukaryota > Metazoa > Chordata > Aves > Passeriformes > Irenidae > Irena > Irena cyanogastra. Next base: position 5,785 of record VWZV01017448.1, on the reverse strand, counting down.
TGTCAGTAGCAGCCAGCTCACAGAAACAACCCTGGAACAAAAGAAAATATCTTGGCCTGAGGGGCAGAGAGAATAGAACTCAACAGAAGAAAAGCATTGATGTCACACCTGTGGTGGTGACATTTGTAAATAAGGAAGGGCAGGAAGGTAAATAAAAGAAAAAAGAGTTGGTATGCAAGTATTTTTTAACAAAAAGGAAGAATGGGATGGCTGGAAGGGCCTAAATTCATTAAGATCATTAAGAATCAGGATAGGATCATTAAGATGATGCCTTTTAGCTCAAGATTTGGGATTTAGGAAATCCTGGAAGGTGTGGGCTGTGTGAGAAATCATTTGCATCCTCTAAAGGGAGCACACCCAGGGACATCTCCCCACATCCCACTCTGGTTTTCCACCCAAAGATCTCTGTGAGGGCAGCCAGGCTGTAACTGGTGAGTGTCAAAATCCTAGATTTATGGAAAATCAGTCCCTAGAAATGGTGTGAGTGGTGCCAAACTGGTGCCTGATCAATGAGACTCTTGCAGGCAGAATAATCTGCCCTTGATAATATGAAGGACGTGTCTCATGTCAAATTAAACAAAAAAGGATTGAGAGATGCCACAAACCCCTGGGAGTGCTTTGGAGCTTTCTGGCTGGAGTTGTAAATATAACCAAAAACTGGAGATGCTCCCATTTTGAAGAGCACTGGGCAGCTGAGGGGGAGAGAAAAGTTTCTGACAGGGAACACAGAAAGAAAAGCAGAAAATTCCTGTACATCATCCAAATTAGGCCTTCTGTTTCCTTATTTTAATATAAGGTAAATTTTTCATCCAGAATTTTTGAGATTTTAGGAAAGGAAAACGTGTGTTTTCTTCCTGTCACAAAATTTTGAACTTTAATTAACTTTCTCTGAAGGACTGAAGCCTTAGAAATCAGAGAGAAAGCCTTTAATGGGTGTACAATGGCCAATGGCACACCTGGCATCTGATGGAATCTTTCCGTCTATACCCAAAAAGATTTATGTGCTTATGAATAAATATTATTTGGTTACTAGATGAAAAATGAGGGCAAAGTTGAAATCTATAACTCACTGTTGTTCACCTAAGGAAATTCCGTCAGAAAATATATTTCTGGATTATTCCAAAAGTTTGTTTAGTTGTCCAAAAACTGATGCTATTTTCTGTTAGAAAACACAATATCCTGCCAAATGATTTAGATCTCTATATAGAGAGGTTAATTTAGTTTTATTCTCATGCAGAAGTTATAGACCTCCAGTATGAAAATAATAAATAAATAGGAGCAGGTCCAACACTACCAATTATATTGAAGTCAAGAGAAAATATAAATTAACTAATGCTGAAAGGAGGATCAGTGTGTTGGCTGAATCATCAAACACTGATGGGAAAATATAGAGAGAAAATTACTTTCCCTAAACTGAATTCAAGGTAGCAGAACAATTTAAGAGACTGAAAAACTATATAGATATTGAGCCAAGACATGCTTTAAGTGTTGACCTTCTCTAAAATTCTGAAGATATTTTCTTCAGTCTTCTGGGAAGGTGAATTTTCTAGAGCATGAAATGTGAATCAAGATTTGATCTGAGACCAGACTTTCTTCAAATTAAAAGATGTATTTTCTATTAGGTAAAAATCAGGACAAACAGCAAAAGCCACTGAGCAGCATGGGATAAGATTATCAGGAATTCCACGTTCCTGTATTTTTCCTCTCTTTATTGGAGTAGCACAATGCACATTAGGCCAGGCCTGTCTGTGTCCTGTCTAAATTTGGGATAATTTTGTCATGAATTTGATTGAATTAATGACTTTTGGTGATCATGTTCATAAATATGGAGTCAGTTGGCAAAGGGATGGGCCAAAAGAACAACTTTGGAGTGCTGTCACTATGCATTTCCAGAACATATTTCAGAAACCTAACAGGGGCTTTATTCTGGATATTTGATTCAAAGTGTTGAGAATAACCCATCTTGTGTGGTTTGTGTCTGATAGCATTGATTTAACACTTTGGAGAACATTTCATACCACAGTGTTATTAAATAATTTTAATGGATTGATCCATGCAGCTGATGGGCCAAGAATTATTTAGTGTTCAATGAAAAAACATTGCAAGTGAACACATTTTAGATGATCAAGCCTGATCATCTAATTCCAATTTTATCATTGATCACGATCGATCAGTTCATGAGCTGCAACCACAACAATATTTTACACTAATATATTATCCCTGTAGACTTTTTTCCCCTATGTGCCACAAATAATGCTCCTTCATTTTCTCCAAAATTAACACGTGTATTGGTGAGAAATAATGAGCACATTAGTTACGTGCTGACAAAAGCCCAGTCCTCTGTGGTGGCAGAAGTGGAGTCTCTCTCTCATTACTGATTGCAACTATTCACACATCTTAATGCAGGCACCAACAAAAGTTGCCAAGAGCACTTGAATTAGCCTTTTATATTGAGAAATACAGCAAAAGAGACTCTTGCATGTGAAAACGTTCACCAGGTGGCACAGCAGCTTTGCTTATATTAACAGGAAACTTTGGGAGTCGTTTGTGGCTAATTGAACTTCTGTGGGCCCAAGGAAGGCTTGGCTCCACTTTGAAATTTGATTTCAGAGCTCGTGTGAGCTTCTAGCATTCCACAGGCTTTTTTAAAATTTATTTCCCTTGCTTCCTTCTCTGTTGGATTTTGCTGAACAGTGATGCATTTTTTGACATTTTCTAACCTGCGAGTTCAGGACTGTCTGCACTCTGGGATGAGCAGTGAGCTGGAAATTTAGGTGCTCTTGGAGTACTGAGTCATCTTCTCCTTTGTTTCTTTACATTCAGCAATCACCCTTGTTCCCCTTCCTATCTATATCTCGATATATCTATATATAAACCTGCCCTTCTATACATGAATGTATAGAAAAACAGAAGAAACTCATTTAAAACATCAAAATTAATTTGTGACTAATCTTTTGGGGGGGAAAGGGCCATCATTGTAGTGACATTGTGGCACCGTTGCCAGAGATATTTAGCAGCTTTTAGCAGCTCTTGACACCACCTATCCCACTTTGGTGGCAGACTTTTAGTTGAAAAGAATATTAATTATTGTGGCAATTGAAAGGAAAGCTGACAGGCTGCAAGAGGGACTTGGCTTTGCTTCTCAGAGAAAATCCAAATGAGGACCCTGCAGCTCTTATGACATAATTAATTCTTCTTGCAGCCCTCCTGTATGCAGGTGTTTACATTATGCAAAATCCACCCAAGCCCGAGCATCTTCTTGCAGAGAATTCAGCAGTGAAATCAAAGGGGAAGTTGAAAGATTTCTCAGTGAAGTGTTGCTTTGGAATCCATTATGTGTGGAAAGGCTGGGGATAAAGATTTGAGAAGTTGTGGAGTTGCTGTAAATCTGTAATGAATTCCATCACATCATAGGAAACATTAAATTCCACTGATGGCCCAGGTGAGGGATCATTTATTACTAATCTCTTTTCTTTGGAGCATTTTGTGATGACATTTCTCCCATCCTGCCATGTGAATATCACACAGCACCGTGCCTACATAATATATCTGTGTGACATAACTCACATATGTGTGAGATTTTAGATGTCTAGACTTATTTTAAAAAAATGAGTAACTGGAATTCACACAGTGGCACTGATTTACCCCAGGTTTTTCTGAGTTTAGTTCAAACTGGGCTACTAAATATCAAAAAGTTCGTGCCCAGAACAACTGACACGTTTTGATCCCACATATTTTTGAAGGATGGATGGAATTTCAGAGCAATTTCTTTGTGTCCTGAGCCCACAGCCTCAGGTGGAATGTTGATTAATGTTGTACTGCTCCATTTTCTCAAGGACAGCCTTGTAAAAGTGACTGCGAGGGCTGATTATAAATACCCAGATTACAGATGTCTGGAATCAGCCTGTTCCCATCTGACTGGAATCATTTTGTTTGGTTTCATATTCATCAGTGCTTCATATGTAAAGTTCAGTGTTCTAATCTCTGGAAATGCAGTGTCTGGAAAGTTTAATTACAAGTTTTTACCTGCAAATGAACATCTGGAGCTTTTTGGAGTTGTATCAACTTTTCTGTTAGAGTTTCTCTCCCATTTGTTGCTCCTGTGACTTCAGCATTAATTTTGCTTTGGAGAAAGCCTCATATCTTATGATTATCTGCTTTTGATTAACTTTATTGAATTGCTGAGCCAGGGCCTCCTTTTCCATCTGTGGCAGAGAATCTGTAACAGGTAATACTGCAGCATGACCTACTTCCAATTTTCAGCCACAGAAGCAGAAGAAAAGGATTAAAAGTGTCAGCAGCAAGGGTAACACTCATTTCGGTGGGTTTCAAAATGAATTTTTTCCTAGCACAGGAACTCTCCTCCATTAGGAACTCTCAGAAAGTGCAAATTCACAAACTTCCTTCTGAATCACAGTGGTTTTTCCTCTTGCAGGTCTCTGTGTTTCATTCCTACTGTCTAATAAGTGTTTAAGGACTAACCTAAACTTGTGTGTAAATAACAGCAACAGAAATTAATATATGCTGAGAAAATTAAACTGAAAACAGGAGTCCTACACTTTCAGCTAAGAATATCCTTTTTCTCCACCCATTTTAAGTAAACCACCCTTCCCTCAACTAGTTGCACTGTTAAAATAGTCATTTGCCAACCTCTTTTGGACTTAAACGTGTGAGTTAGGACATGTGTCAAAGTTTATCTTAAAGAGTGTAAAAATAAATAAAGGATGGAATAGGATTAAATAGAATAAGACAATAGGAGTGTAATAGGAATGAAATAGAATAGGAATGAAATATAGAACAGGAATGAAGAATGGAATGGAATGGAATGGAATGGAATGGAATGGAATAGAATAGAATAGAATAGAATAGAATAGAATAGAATAGAATAGAATAGAATAGAATAGGAGAAATACTCTTTGCCCCTGTCCTGGAGCAGCAATAACAGCAATGAGAGTTGAAGTCCTCTCTTCCCCCCCAATTATGTTCTCAAATACAATGTGGGATGATGGAAATAGTTCAGATGGCTCAAGAGTGCTGAGCTGGCTTTTTGAAGTGATGAATTGCTCCCAGCCACAGGCACAGAGCCAGCAGCTGTGTGAAATGGCAGCTCTGGAGAGCACACAGAGGATGAGGGAACCTTTCCAAGGGAAAAATTGTTCAACACCTGTGTGCTGCAGTGTGTTTTGTACCTCTGCCCTGCATGCCAAGGACTGGCCACTCCAATAAAATAAGATGCTGAGCAAATGAACCATTCGTCTCATCACTTTGTTAGCTCATGCATTTCTGTGCTCCTCTTCAGGCAGGGAAAAATGCTGCTTGGGATAATTGTGTAATTAAGTCAAATTGTTTTCCATGGATCTAAAAGGAAAACACGGTTGGCTTCTCACCTGTTCCTTCTGAGGAACTGTGCCTGTCTAAATAAAGTCTTTCTCATCTACATGAAAATATGATGGAGTACAAGATGCTGAGTGCTTTTGCTCTTGAACAATGGACATCCTTTGTTCTAACCTGTGAATTGGGCTCAAGAGCACAGGAACTTCAGGGCTGCAGTCAGGATTCCAAAGGCATTCAAGTACACAAAGAGTTTGTGTTACTCAACAATTTTTTCTATTACTGTTTTATTTTCTTTATTTGGCTTTGTTTTGGTTTATCCATGGTGGATGTTTATAGTTTCTCCTAAAGAAAAAAAAAAAACAAAAAACTCACTCTTAATTTATTGAGTCGAGATTATTTTATTGGAAATTACAATGTCTGAACACTCAGTATTTATTTATTTATATTATTT